>JAKCPI010028105.1:0-39244 GCA_023213315.1 Euborellia annulipes | reverse complement strand
TATATATATATAACTAATTAATAATATTCCCGGACGAGATTAATTACTAAATTTAAAATATCCCTTTTTATTTAAAGTTCAAATCTACAAAATTCATCTTTTTATTATATATTATTAATATATTTATTATCATTTCTATTGAATATATTTTAATAAATCCAATAGATATTAGATATCATAGGACGTTGTCCATTAAAAACAAAATAAATATTATTTTGTTCAAAGGAAATAAATACAAAAGGGATTTAGGGAAAGGTAAAAAAAATCCCTGTGAATAATTTACAAAAGAGTTTCCGCATAATAGACCATGTGTGTCCGTCTATCTGTCAGACCCGATAATCAGGCCAAATGGACGAGGGCTAAAAGCGCCCTTAAATATTGCAACCAATTATAACCTCAAAACGTTAATTATGTATCGCGATTAGACTATAGACAAGACTTTTCCATTTTATTTATACTGCCTCTTTAAAAATAAATTTATTAATTTTTATATCACGTAGGTGATAGAGAGAGAAAAAATAGGACATTGACGTTGAAATTAATTATTAATTTATTAATGAAGAAAATAATGCTAATTTAGCTACTATATTAATTAACTTTCAACAACGTTTTTAAATTAAGTAGAGATGATGTTATATGGAGTGATTAAAAAATAAAAAAAAAAAAAAAAAAAAAACTTTCAACAATTTAGATCTTTATGTTTATAAATTTTACATCTTGAATTCTACTACCGAAACTAAATATACATTGACTAAAAAATAATCTGTGTAGAAAGTGGCTGTGTAGAATTTAATAAAGGGTTGAAGAGGAATGCAGCCAGGTAGGGAGTCTTTATTAAATTAAAATTCTTATATACATAGGCTATTTTTAAATTACTGAGCTTATGAACAGACTATTAACAACTCTCTTTGCTAAAAAACTCCAATGCAACTGAAAATGGCATGATTAAATCGGCCTAAACGTTTTGCGAATAAGGAATTTAATTTAATAGAGGCTCCCTATATGGCTACATTTCTCTTCAACCCTTTATTTAAAAAATAATCTGGTGTGAAAAGCACAGAACACAACTTTCATTACCGAAAGTAAGAAAAATTAATACATCATTTAATACATAACATTAATATCATTAATATTAATACATCGATATAAATAAAATTTATAATATTAAAAATTCTAGTTTAAAAAAATTAACAAATCGATTTGTAATTTTTTTTAAAACGGTCTCTTTTAGATATCGATCTTAATGTCAGAATAATTGATATATTGTTTGCTTAGTTTATTATAGGTAGTTTGAGTTATTATACTATTATCGTTCTATTAATATTTAGTTTAAAGTGCTGTACTGAAAAAATAATCACAATCTTTAAAAAAATCAATGATAAAATGTTAATATTCAAGTATCTACACTGTCATAAATAATGAGGAGACTAGTTATATAGACCTATGTGTAATATATAAAGTAGGTACAAATTATAGTTGTTATCTCTATTAATATTATACTTAGGGCCGGTTGCTTCACTTCTAGTCAACTAGCAAACTTATGAGACCAATAGCAAATCTTCGATATAGTAAATAAGAACATGCTTAATCTTCTAGTTCAAAAATAAGTTTTTTTTCTTATATGGGGCTTTCTCTACTAATTGGAAAATCGCTGTCCAAGCAAGAGCGGATCCAGAGGTTTTTCTCGGGGGGGGGGGGGGGTAATCTGGTGGGACTCGTCGCACAGCACACTATTTTTTCTTAATTTCGGTAATTTAAAGGCGCATTCTGTACTTGTTTGCCAGAATATAAATACAAATCAAATTTTTAAGTATTAATTTTTACATTCAAAATAATTTTTTTTTTAAATCTCCGGGGGGGGGGGGTAATTACCTCCTTTACCTCCCCCCCTTGTGTCCAAAGCAACATCCATTCGCTTATATTGTAATAGAAATTTGTAATATTCAATTAAATGAACTTCAAACACCCAATGCACAATCAAATATCCTGTCGTGTCCCATTTTTAACAAAAATTTAAAAATTTACAAAAAAATAAATAAATAAATTGTGGAACTACCCCCTATTTTAAAAAATATATTAATAAATATACACCCCTAAATAGATTCTGAAGCCGAAAAGGTTAAAAAAAAATTAAATAAATAAACAAGGCTTGTGTTTCAACCCTTTTACGTACTTTGGCTCGTAACTACGATCTGGGCTCTTATTTAGGCCCTAATCATATGCGTAGTTTAACTAGATATGAAAACTCATAGTCAATTGGTTTATCCGAAGCTAATTAGAAGTGAAGCAAACGACCCTTATAATACTCCATCCATGTTTTAGCTAAAAAAAAATAAACTTGGCTCCTTTACTTTTTAACTTCTCTATCAAAAAAAAAAAAAATATAATTTCACAAAAAATTATTTATTCCTCCTTCTATTATAAAAGAATACAAAATGAATAAATACGGATATATTAATCACGATATTTTTTTAAATAAAAATTTGGCACTGTTCGTCGTTTGAACATTTTCCAAAATATAGATAAGATTTTCTTTATATTTTTTTTTTTTTTTTTGTTAACCCGAATCGTTTCTCTATTGGCAAGCAATAGTTAACAATAACGTTAGAATGTAAACACAAGAACAAGAAGGGTCGGAATCACGGACTTATGCTGAATGGGGTGGGGGTGAAGGAAGTTTGCGAAATGCGGCAATTCTCTGCAGCAAACGAATGGAGAGAGAGGATAGGATTAGAGTTGTAGCAGAAAGAGAAAGAGAGCAGAGCGAGGGGGGTGAGGTTGCAATCTAGATCGAAACATCGGGCACGTTTTTGTCGTTTTTGGGTCGGTTGTCGTCGTTTCCTTTAACTCTCAGAATTGTGCTTTAATATAGACCCCGAGACGTTTTTTTTTAACCCTCCCCCCACTCTCATTATTCTCCGGTGTTTGGGGTGACGTCATCGCAATTCTTACACGGTCTCAGAGAAGGGAATGAATGCATTGAGATGATTCTCCACAAGGGACGAATTTAGGTAAAAAGACTTTGGGTAGTAGAGTAGAAAAATACATATACTCGTATAGAAGAAGAAACCTCTTACGCAGACTATACTTTAGTTAATTAACTAACCTCTGGGTAAGGATAATTTAAAAAAAATTTAGCAAACATACTATAAAGAGCTTTAGAAGTTGTTAATCCAAAAAGGGTTTTTTAGAGTAATTTTTGTTATTACATGCAATAAATATACTCACTGGTCGACAAAAATGAACTTTTTTTTTAATAAAGATATGAGATTCTAGAAGTAATTTTCATGCTGAATTCAAATATCATTTCAGCTTTCCCCCATCAGGCAGAGTTTTAGAGATATAGAGAAAAATAAATTTTAATAGAAAATGTGTTCTAAACGGGCTTTTATTTTGCATTTTCAAGATTTGTTTAAGGCGACACCCCTTAAAAATAAGCAGATAATTGAAATACATATTAAGTTTCAGCCCAATTGGAGGTCATTTAGACGTGCTAAAAGCTTAGAATAGAAAAATCGAATTTTTTAAGTTTTTTTTTGTTTTGGACATCCCTAATGAAACTTTACCATCCCTAATTGCAAAAAAAACAACAACATATATTTATGATATTGTATAGTTCTTTGGCTTTCCAAAAATCATTCATTCTTGAAAATTTGTTGATTATTAACGATATTATTGTTATTCCTATGATCAAAGCGCCTAAAAGATAGGCAGCCAAAGTGTTTTGCCTTACTTTGTTTTAACAAACTTAATATGATAACTACCGGTATTTTGTTAATAGTTTCGTTAAAAATCACCAGATTTTCACGAATGAATGATTTTTGGAAAGCCAAAGAACTATAGAATATCATAAATATGTTTTTTTGCATTTAGGTATGGTAAAAATTGCATTAGGGATGTCCAAAGAAAAAAAAATTTTTAATTCGATTTTTGTATACTTTAATCCGTTTGCGGCACGTCTAAATGACCTCCGATTGGGCTGAAACTTTAAATGTACATGTATTATAACTATCTGCATATTTTCAAGGGATGTCGCATTAAAAAAATCATGGAGATTCAAAATAACAGCCGTTTTAAGCACATTTTATATTATAATTTATTTTTCTCTATATCTCTAAAACTGTGCCTGATGGAAAAATTTTTAAGTTAAGGCGAGGTTTATGCCTCTTTCTCAAAGGACCTTTTTAAAAGTTTAAATATTGAACCCTAATTTTGAGGTGTGATGGCTATAAGGTCTTGCAGTAACCGGAGGCCATAAGCGATTCCATTTATTTATTAGGATAAATGGAATCAATCAATCTAGATGCTGAAAATACTTAAAACAGTCAAATATTATAATAGGCCTACTATTGTATGATATTTTTGTTTATTTGCTATGGAATTAATAATTTTAGAAAAATTGTATATTTTATATGAGGTCTGAGACAATTTTTTCTTCTAATCTGGTTCAAGAAGCCAATACAAGGTTGAACATTCCTGTGCTAAAAAGATTTTCTATTTGAAAGTTATAGCAGATAATAAAAATTTAATGTTATTGTGCCAAAGATCTAAATTTCGTAGATAACAATAAATTTTAATCAAACCCGGGATAAAAGAATTTCTTTAATGGGAAAACCTTTTTTTTATGATATAAAAAAATCTTCAATTCTTAACAAAAAAAAATTCTCTCAGTTTAGAATTTCATCAGATGCATCGTGCCCAGTTTGTAACCAAATTTAAGCCGAAAATTAATTCTCATTCTCCTCTTTCTTTTACAAAACTTTTCTTATTCTCTAAAAATATTTTTTTCTGAAAGCAATTTTATTACCAAATATAAAAATATGACTATAATTTTATCTTATGAAGTTTATATAAAAGAAAAATAAAGTTATGGAATTTAATATAAATATATAGGCCTACATATGTGCATGTATGCTAATATGTGTGAGTTCTAGTTTTATTCTAATTCCTCCCTTTAATGCACCAGATGGCTCGACTCCATGATGCCGTTTGATTAAATAGAATTTTTTTTTTTTTAGGAAAAATTAAAAATTTTATTAAAATTTTAATCAAACTAAGTAACATTCTGTCAGTCCAATATTATATTAAAATAATAGTAGTCTTATGTTCTACGTAAATATTCAAGGATAATAATTAAAATTCCATCAGGAGTTTTGTCATTCTTTTAAATAACCTGCGGCCTAAAGTTTCCATTTTCCTAACTTAATAAATTATTCTACTTTTAATTAAAAATTAATATTCAAAAATCTGGTGTGACTGGTCGCACAGCACACAACTTTCTCTTACCATTGGAAAAAGAAAGGTGTATACTGTGCCACACCACATTTTTTTGTGTCGAGATATAGTTAGTTTCCGCCAATATATTAGAATTCAAGATGTCAAATTTATAAACATGGGAAAATATTTATATTTTGTTACCATAGCAACCATTTCTCCTATCTTCCCTATGAAGCACAAGGGTCAAGTGTGCTTCAAACAATTTTCAGGGCAAAATGAGAAGAATATACATTTTAAAGAGCATGTAAAAAATAATTGATTTTTGAATTCTAATCAAAATTGTTAGAGCGAATTTTGAGTAAATCCAAAAAACCTGAAAAAGTACATCAGTAAAGTGCTAGTGCTTTTTGGTCAATTTAGAGCAACTTTATGCAATATTCACCAAATATGCAAAAATATGCAATATTAAATTTGTTCCATAGTGCCAAGGGGGCATGATTCGGATGGAAAATTGGTTTTCTGGGACGTGTTATCAAATAGAATATCGTCATCTCTCAGTAGAAAAGTGTCTAACTCCACTTTTTTTTTGTTTCGAAAATCATTTTTTTTTGTATTTTCTGTTGAAAAATATCATTCTCCTTATGCCCTGAACTGGGTAAGAGCGTAATTCAAATTTTTCAGTTCGCAAAGTTTCTGCACGAAAAGTGTTTAACAGTGGCTCTAACAATGACAATGAAATGTTTTTTGGCTCTCCTGAAAAATAAACATGGAGTTAGGCACTTTACTAATTAGAATGTCGATATGCAATTGTATAGGAATCCGGACTTTTAAGTATGACAAACAACTAAAATCCTCAAAATATTTAGCAAAAAGTAACAAAATAATGTCTTTGTAAAAAGGATTTACAACATTTACTACACAAAAATCGCAAATATAAACATAATTTTCAGGGCATTTTCACAGTTACAAGTATGAAAATAAGAAGTCCGGTTTAGGCAAAGGGTGGGGGTCCAGTTTACACGACTATAAACCTCAATATGTTTGATCTATAAATCCTTAATCCAATGTTTGAAATAAATAACTTACAATTGTTAGTGATCAACATTAATGTAATATCTTATCATTTAAGATTGTTGGAAAGCTTTCCTGCCAAAAACCTGGAGAAATATTGGAAAAAACAGAGCAATTAAAAAACTTTCCTTACTAGCAAAATACGTAAGGGCGAAATGACAAGCAACAAATGAAATGGATGAAACGAGCGCTTAACTAGAGAGTGGTAGAAGCATAAACTATTATTTACGCTTCTTTCTTGTTGAGCTCAACATTATACAGAGCCAGGGGAGTGGAGGTCCACTTTAGGGGAAGGTGTCCGATTTTGGAAATTTTCCTCTATAAATCAAAATAGTAAGGAATTATTACTAAATTAAATTTATTGAATTATTTATTTGCTAAATAAATATGATTTTTGTTTCTAACATTTTCATCTTTTTCTGAGTTATAACATCCATTGTGTATACATATATGATCTCGTAAATATGCAGGTGTTTGTTTTTCCAAATTAAATCATTTGGATTATCTTAATCCATTATTCCCCTATGTAGTCGTAACATCTCCATATGTTTGTAATTAAAATGGGATTTAAATTTTGTAAAGTTGCAACATCTGGACAACATGGAGAACGGTCTGTTAAAAAGATTTGAATATCCCTGAGGATAGAATTACACTGCGCAACTCATAAATTAACCCGTTTGTTCTTTTTTTCTTCTCTCTCTCTTATAAACCATCCACCAACCCTTCGACCCACCCCATCTCCACCTCAAACATGGACTTAAATGCAACTTGGAAATCTTGATTTTCTTTTTTTTTTCTTCACGGTTATTGAAAACTAGTTAACCAAGACAAGTCATCTTGATGCGAGTAAGATGAATGCGAATCCACAGCATCGTTTTATCTTTTTTTTTTTTCGTTGGCTCCGAATTTCTTTTCTTTTCATTCCTAGAATTCGATATTTCTTTGCCAACATTTATTTCAATTGGGGAAGAAAGAGTGAGAGAGAATTTTTATTTTTATTCATATTATAATGGGATATTCCCTGAATCAAAAGAATTTAGTATCATAATACTATTCTTTTATTTTAATTTTATTATTCCATTCTATTCTCATTTGATCAAAATAATGATAATTTTAATATGTAAGAATGGGCGTTAAATAGTAATAAATTGTTATTGAAATTATGAATTGGAAATATTAACCTAATTTTTATAAATCTCTAATTTTTATTCATTGATATTAATATTTTAGATAGGAAAAAATATAATTTCATTTCTTTTGTGTTTAATGGTGCATTTTTTTGCCGCATTAAATCAAAATTGCCGATTTTCTCTTAGACCAGAGGTCATTGATTCGCTTATCGCTCTAAAATTTGTTTGAACCTATAATTTTGGGGACTATTATTCTCCGTACTAGGCCTAACAGTTCCTCTAAATTGTGTAACAGATTTCTATATACTAAAAATACTAAAAAAAAAAGGAATACTGATTCGTTTGAAATTAGGCAAAGGATTTGGAATTAAATCCTATGACTCCATAATGCAATTAATTTAAGATGAGTGTTGATAGTATAATTCAAGAATATTTATTTTTATCACTATTCTATTTTTGGGAAAAAATAAATAGTTTGTTTGTTTCAGTTTTATTATTATTTAAAAGAAAATTATCAATTTTTTGGACAATCTATGGAAAGAATATGATAAAATCACCGTCCCTCGGCTATATCTTAGATGCCCTAGGGTGCCTATGTCGGTATTGAGGAGCGCCAAAGGCTTGATGCGCCTGGGGCGGAGGGGCCGAGCGCCCCCCTTCTCCCCCACCTAGTTACGCTACTGCATGGACCAGGGAGTATCGTAGTAATAATTTGAATGCCTTAAATATTTTGGAAAATTAATTATAATCAAATTTCTTCAATATGGGAACACAAATCTACAAGTCGGCTTGGAAATTGGAGAGGCAGTTAGTAGCTCTGAGGCCAGCTTTCTGGGTATACAACTAAGGCTGTGAGAGGAGCTACGCAACCAGATGAAAAAAAGAAGAGAGCACGCATACGACTGAGCCTTTAAACAGTCATAAATAGGCCTATTTGTGCTGTGCCCAGTCGGTATCCTCGCTTGAACTCAAGATCCTTCTTTAACATCTTAACTTGCATTGCAACAAGAAACATCCCAAATTGGTAATAAACTTCCGCCGGAGGCGAGCAAGGAAGTCTAGCCCAGGGGGGCAGCCCTCTGGCTAGGCGTAAAGCCCACCAAAGGCGGACTTTGTGACTAGTTAAATTTGAAAATATGCCCTATGTGCTTGATGAAATAAAACCGACCGACTCTGTTACTAAATATTTCAATAAAATTTGTTCAAATTTTTCCAATCAAAAAATGAATAAATTACTTTTGTGTAAAAATAATATTTGTCGTAAAATATTTGACTATTTAAAAAACAAAAAAACAAAAACAAAAAAACAAATCTGCCCAAGTTGGGCAGCCCAACTAATGTCAAATGATAATTCAAATGTTACACACAGATACACACACATACATACATTCATTCTAAACATCAAAATGCATGTTGAATTTATTAACTATAAAATGAACAAGAAATTATTATTAGTTTTTTGACCAAAATTTCGCTAATAGAAAATTTCAATTTATTTTGAATGTTTTTTTAC
Source organism: Euborellia annulipes (assembly GCA_023213315.1). NCBI lineage: Eukaryota > Metazoa > Arthropoda > Insecta > Dermaptera > Anisolabididae > Euborellia > Euborellia annulipes. Next base: position 30,313 of record JAKCPI010028105.1, on the reverse strand, counting down.
TGTATTTTATAATTTATATTGCAATATGAAATAGAAATTAGTATTTATTATCGGATCTTCTCTATAAAATTGATATACAGTACTGAACATTCATATGTATTAAAATAATATTTAAATTAATTTGTAACATGATTGATTTAAAAAAAAAAAAACTTTTTTCTATATGTTTAATCATTTTTGGACCAATTATCATGTGTTTTGTGGGGGGGGAGGGCAGGGGGGCTATATCCCCGTCTTCCGAAGGGGCCCGGGCCCTTTGCGCTCCAACCTTAAAATTCTAATAAAAAAATAATTTTCATGATTAAAATTTCAATAAAAAAAAATATTTTCTTGAAATTGGGGGGGGGGCGTATTATTAAGTAGTCCCGGGGCCCGTCAAGTCTGTCTGCGGCCCTGACTAGGTCTTATAGTTCTCTTTATTGAATCTATTCACCTGCTTAAAATTGACATTTCTCTTCCCTCGAAAAATTTCTCTCGTCAACTCCCTGTGACAACTACCACCATTTTATTTTTTTGCCAAACATGGCAATAACATTTTATATTCTAAAGTTGATAAAAAAATCTTAATTATATTTTTTAAATAGCCAAGAAATAATTATTAAATAATATTAAGAAAAAAAAAAAAAAAAAATTTAAAGAAAAAATTTCATTCATTAATAAATATAGTGAAAGAAACAGACTTTTCTTAATTATTTTACAAGTAGGTTTTTAAAGATTCATTAATTATCACTTTGTCACATTGGGATATTTACAATTCTTTCGAGATTTTTTTTTTGCATAGCACACCTAATTATAGAGAAGAGTGTCTAAAGTTAAATATCCAAAATGACAGACTCACACACACATACACACATAAATAAAGTCGTTAAAATATCCGTTGGCTTTTCTAGCCAGGAATGCAAGAGAAGATGGGAAACAATAGAGGTTATATTTTCAGACAGACAGGGATTTTCAAATGCCAAAATGTCACTTGGATAATATTCCAACCAGCATTTCTATAAATAAATATATTTTTATATATTTTTCTTGATGAATCTTAGTTACTCTTAAAATTAGAAAATATTTTAATTCACAATTTTACTTTCTCTTACCTATATATGATAATATATAAAGAGAAAGTATTGGGTTCATGTCAAAAATTCGATGTCGAGATTTTGATGGATATACACGTTTTGAGGTCCCCTGACTGTGGTTTTCGCGACATGGTCTGTCTGTGTGTTCGCTCAGGGGCCCACATCTTGTGGGTACGTGGATGGCGACCACGAGCTCCCCGAGCTGAAACAGGCAGTCTTTCAGTTCTTTGTATGTGTGTCTCTTCCTATATCTTTTCAACAGGCGTCCGACCGTACGACGGGCCGGCCTGTCCTATTTCTTCCGGTCGCAAAAACGCATGATAGGTTTGGAGGGAAAAAGGAGGTCCGCCTAGGACTGATGATGTCATTAGTAGAATAAAGCCGAAACGTATCCAAAATCGAGAGTTTTACTTTAATATAGAGGCTCGAAAATTGGCTGCCAACTCCTCTGTCCTATATCAACTGATATCTACAGTTACCTTACTCTAATATCTAATCTACATGTATACAATAAATTTTCTTTAATATTAATATACCATTACGTAAATTGGAACGTATTTGGTTCCTGGAAGGTAGCTTACCCAAATGACCGACTTTCTAATAATTTTTTTTTTTTTCATTTAAGGTCTTTTTGGGCATCAAAGGTCATTTAACCCCGTCCCTATTTATAACAGATTATTTTGCGGGAGCCTCTTTTATGGATTCAAAAGATCTCAAAACGTGTATTTTTATCAAAATTTAGACATTGAATTTTTTCACATGAATGCATTACTTTCTCTATATTTAGTCTACACATGCGTATAGCCTACACATACGTGAATATGTAAAAAAAAGTATTAATAAAAATAGTATTAATTTGTTATCCTTGCTGAAATATATTTAGCCTTTTCTTTTTTAACATTTTCACAAAATTCACTGACATCTTAGATTAAAACAAGACTCATTAACATTTCACAGAATGAATTAGGCCTATTTATAAATACTGATCGAAATGTTGTTAATTAAGCTCTTTTGAATTTAAATTAATTATAATATCTATTACTAGATTGAAATATAATTAAGGACCAATGGAGGCCTTAAATTTGGAAGCTTCTTTACATTTTTAATAAATTAAATGAATAAAACAAAACATTGCAGGAGATTTTGTTACTGATACTTTAGGAGGCTTTAATTAGCCCTTTACTAGCCTTCTCCATTTAATTGGTTACCTATCTTAATAGGCTACTAAGGACACTGGCCAAGTGGAAAACATCCTTGCTGTTGTTGATGTTACTATAATAGATTGGCAAAGTCTCCTCGAGACAAATTATCCCTACTACTTGGAGAGGATTTTAGGCCAAATTTCCTGACAACAAGATTAATTTAACACACACAATGATACATACCCACATATACACACCCGGCTTATTGATATATGCATTCAGATTTGCACCAGTTGAGCTGTTAATTAAATTATATACCACCATAATTGCGATTAAGATTAATAATAAATACCTTTTAAGAAAGTGTAAAGGATGGACAAATTAGATTAATTTAATTAATATATTATTAACTTTAGGGAAAAATATAAAATTAATTATTTTGAACAATTTTATTTGTATTTTTATCTTTTACAATTTCCCCCTTTTTTTTTCCCTTTTTTTTAGATTCATGTTGGATTTTCTCAAAATTAGTTCCAACGATTTTGATTCAAATTCATAAGTCAATTATTTTTTAGATCCTTTTAAAAATGTACCCCTAATAGATATAATTATTAATACAACGGTTATCGTAAAAGTCTTATATGGCCTAAGTTGCCGAAAAGACTGTGTGAATGTGTGTGTGAGAGTGAATGAGAAAAAAGTGTGAGTGTTAAAAAAAAAAATTAAAATGTATTGTACTGTCGGAAATTATTATTTTTTTTGATAAAATGGTGGACGCAGTCCAATTATTATTTTTTTTAAACATAGGCCTACACTTTTTCCAATTCACACTCACACACTCAAGCACACAGTCTTTTCGGCAATTCAGGCTTTGACGATAACCGTTATATATGATAATATTTATTGGGGGTCCATGTATTTCTATTTAAGCCATCTGCCGGAAACTAAATATAATATGTCGACCCAAAAAAATCTGGAGTGACAAGCACAGAACATAACTTTCTATTGCTGAAGGTTAGAGAAAGTTGTGTGCTGTGCGACCAGTCACTCCAGATTTTGTTTCTAATCTTTATAAAATCTTTTAGAGAAACTTTTCACTTTTTTTTGCATTATTAACATTTTGCACACAACTGATTATGGATTTATGTTTTTTTTTTTTTTTTTTAAATAATTATTTTACTTGACTGAATTTGAATTAATAACCTTTGGAATACGAAAGTGATTTTGGTCGACTGAGATGTTTAACTTTGTTCGTTGTTTGAAAGTTGATCGAGAACCCCCCTCCCCTCGCTCCCACCCAATTCCAAACCCAAGCTACTCCTACCGCCCAATTCTCTCTATTCTTGATCTGAACTGGGATGACGAAGGGAAGGGGACCGGGGCTCCCCTTTAAAGCCTCGGACATGATTCTATTAGCCCTGGGTCATTGCTTGCCCAGAATTTGTTCCTTTATTTAACCTTAACTATCCATGTACTACATGCTTGGTAATCGAGTTAAGAAATACTTTTGTATTTTTCTAAATAAGAAAGTTTAATTAAATTTGATCTCTTGGCCTTGATCTTTTGAGTTTTCTAAAATTTTATCAAGTCCTCCCTTATATAAAAAAATATTCTAATTACTAATATTTATCTTTTTTAAGGAAAAAAATGATTAATGATTTAGTTATCAAAAAACAAAACTGAAAATGGTTTTAATTAGTACCAAAAAGTCCATCGTCAAAAAAACATTTGAACATTTTGAAAATTACCAAATTATTATATTATAATAATTTTATTTAAATTTATACATGTTTATGAGATAAATATTTATCAAAATGGTCGATCCTTTTACTGAATTTAACTGGCGTGGTTTGGTAATATACCATTTGGAGTGGAAACAAAATCATATCTCACTCCTCCTCTCTCTGGTCCATCTATCCGACTAAATATCCCTCTAAATCAAATGAATAATCTTTTTAAATTTGCTTGAATAAAACATCAACAACATTAGCATCCAACTTTGACGTTATTATTGAAACAATTTCACGAAAACTTAATTATTTTGATCTTTGATAAAATGTCAATCATTTTGAGCTAATTTTCCATATTTCAACCCTCTGTTTTATGGAAATTTGCTTCATTTATAAACATAATAATCTATGAATAGATGGAAATAATACATAGTAATAATAATAATAATAATAATAATAATAAAGATAAATAATATGATAAATTTATTGAAGCAAGGGAGAGAGAGAGAAAAATAGAAGGGCATTGTTTTTAAAAATAATTGTGAATATTTTATGACATTGATAATTCCCAATAAAATTTCACTGTAGGTTAATAATTTTAAAATCTATTATAAACCATTTTAGTTCTTATTTAAATATCAGTTTCCACCACCTAGTCAAACGTCACATAGTAGAAACAATCAGGGACGGATTAATACAATTTTTTCGGTGGGGGCGGTTTTTTTTTTAAGGTTTCTTTCGACGTCTATGGCCTCATTTCTATTATTTAAATAAATTTTCTGGGGGATGAAAATTTTTTAAATATCTTCAAATAGCACCGTTAACAATTGTAAGATGATTTGTGACTTGAATTGAGTTTAAAATAAATGTAAATATATATTTTAGACAAAAAATCACAATTTTTTTAGATGACTAGATTTTATAACGGTTTTAGCGGCCGCCCCCTCCGTCTCCCCTTTAATCCGTCTTGGATACGATAGTTCAATTACAAAAATCAAAATGTCTTTTTATTTGTAAAAATCTTTTATAAATATGAACTCTATGAGTAGGACAGCCAGCGGAAATAAAAATCTTTATATTATTTCGTCGACGTTTCGGGAACGCATCGCATTTTCAGGACGAATTAATTGTTGAATATGTTGAATGATGTCTTTCAATCTTGGTCGGCGGTGAGGCTGTTTACACACCTCAACAGCCTTAAGCTAGACAATCAGCATAATATACAACTGTTTATTTTATTAAATTATTATGCACAATATATGTTGTTGATTTTTCGTTGTGTATACCATATAAAACTATTCATCTATTATTCAACAATTAATTCGTCCTGAAGATGGGAGCGATGCGTTCCCGAAAAGTCGACGAAATAATATAAAGATTTTTATTTCCCCTGGCTGCCCAACTCATCGAGTTCCTTTATTCAATCATCACCACTGCCAATTTTCTACACTTCGTAAAAATCTTTATTAGTATTCTGTCTCAATAAAACAAGTGAGAAGGAAGAGGTACCGGTACTTGTTTTAAAATGAATCTTTTTCTTGTTTATTAATAAAAGAATAAATTTTTCTTTTTGTTTCGATCCCGTGTCCTAGAGTTTTGGGATTATTTGTTTTCAGCATCTGAACTTTCTTAAAACCGTTATGATTCGTTAATTAAACTTATTCTTATCCAATTATTCAATATTTTAAATAAATTTTGAAAATTAACCATATGAGAATGTAATTTAAGTCGTTCAGTGTGATTTTCATTAAACCTAAATTTATTAATAAAAAAAAAAACACAATTTAATTATAGTTTACAAATAAGAAAAAAATCGATTTTCTTTAAAAAAACATTGTGGGTAATTTTTCTCGAAGAGAAATTATTATTTGTGTTAAAGCTTGGAATGAAGAGATAGAGATAAAAAAAACTCTAAGCTGTAAAGAAAAGGAGCCCCTTGGAATTTCATCAGATTTTAAGCCGTCGTTTGATCGAAAAGAATGCATTCAATCGGAAGAACAGAGGGAAAAAAACGTAGATCAAAAGTCAACATATGCATTATTAATCAGCGCCTTGGAATCAATTGAATTCTATTATAAAAAAAATATAGAGGCTCTACTTTAACCCCCACCTACACCACTTCTAAACTCCTCGTTGTCTGCGACATTTCAAATAATGAATATTGTTCTCCTACCTGAAATGTTTATATAGGTCTTGATATTTTTATTTTATAAGGACTAACTTTGCTGGATTCTTCAAGTTTTTCGCACTGGGATTTTGTTGAAAAATATTATAACTTTTAATTTTTATTTATTTAATTTGTTATGCTGCAAAGAGGAATATAGGTACTACTTTGACACTTCTTTGGACCTCAAAACATACATTTCCATCAAAATCTTGACTTCAAATTTTTGACATGATTGGAATATTTATATCAGAGGTGGCCAACCTGCAGCTCGCGAGCCATATGCGGCTTGAAGGATTATTTGTGGCTCTCGATAAATGTTACTTAAAACTTGTTACCAATTATTCACCAAATTTTAAAAAATTATCAAGAAAAATAAATGTGTTTAATTTTTAATATTTAAATATTCAATACACATATTTTGTACTTTTTTCGATAAATATAATTTCTGTAAAAAAAATTTCTTAAAAAAATTTTTTTTTAATACCTTTTTTGCATACCTTTTAAATAAGTATTTAATTGCGGCTCTCGAAAAATTTCAAATTTATATGATTTCCATAAATATAATTTCTGCAAAAAAAATGTTTTTAATACTTTTGTATACCTTTTAAATAAGTACAGTATTTAATTACGGCTCGCAAAAAATTTCAAATTTTGAAAAATTTCTCGGACTATCAAAGAGCTTGGCCACCCCTGCTTTAAATCTTATACTATTAAACGAGCAATGTAGCCTGTCGAGATTTTGATGGATCTTCACGTTTTGAGGTCCCCTGAATCCAAAAAAGTGGTTTTCGCGACATGGTCTGTGTGTGTGTGTGTGTCTGTGTGTCTGTGAACAAAATATCTCAAGATAGAAAAGAGCTAGGAAGCTGAAATTTTATATTTAAGTTAGGCACCCCCATGGGACGTGACACGAAGCTTATGAACAAAATCGACCAAAGAGTACTAGTACTTTACTGATGCACTTTTTCAGTTTTTTTCGATTTTCTCAAAATTTGCTCCAACGATTTTTTTTAAATTCATATATCAACTATTTTTTAGTTGCTCTTTAAAATGTATATTCTCATTTTGTGATTGAAATCTTCTGAAGACCACTTTACTCTTGTTCTCCATAGAAAAGATAGGAGAAATGGTTGCCATGGTAACAAAATATAAACATTTTCCCATACTTATAAATTTTACATCTTGAAAATCGAATGTACCATACTGTCGGAAACTAAATACATGTCGACACAAAAAATCTGGTGTGACAAGCACAGTACACAACTTTCGATTACCGAAGGTAAGAGAAAGTTGTGTGCTGTGCGCCAGTCACACCAGATTTTTTTTTTTTTTTAAACATTCACACTTTTTTCTCATGCACACTCACACTCACACACACATTCACACAGTCTTTTCGGCAACTCAGGCCATTTAAGACTTTGACGATAACCGTTGTAATTAATATATCAATTTGGGGTTCAGGCATTTCTATTTAAGCCTACCTTTGTTTTGGCCTATATGTAAACACAACAATTCTCGAAAACAATATATACCGGTACCGATATGAAATAGGTCTCGTCTTTAGGAAAATTCGAGTACTCTACTGAATAATTTTATATTTTTCCATTTTATATATAAAAAATATATTTCATATATAGGGTAAGAGAAAGTAAAAAAACGACCAAACGGAACTATTAACACGCATACAAGTCAATTTTCTAAAAACAGATGTTAAATTTAATATCATAAATTAGGTGTTAAAAAGTAAAGTAATAACATCAGTGTTAAAAAAATGCTAAAGTTTTAACTGCGACGTTAACAAGTTGTTTTTATCTCAAAGCTGGCAAAAACCTTATTTTTTAGGTTAAAGACGCCATTTTGGTGCATTAAATACGGCGTTAAAATATTAAGGGCACCCTAATTTTTAACACCATTGACTAAATGTTAAGGCTTTGGCGTTCAAGTTTTTGCTTACAGAATAGCAATTTAAGACAAGGAGATATTAAAATGAATTAATCCTGATTTCAGATGTTAAAAGTTAACGTTTTTGCTAAGAGAATAGACCTGATAAAGAAGTAAGAAAAAGTAAAATTTTTAGTCTTTTGCCTGAATTTTTAAATCGTTCGTTAAATGTAAATAGTTTTTGTTTAGGGGAAAAATAGACCTAATTTTGTCAAGTAGACTGTGTTGTGTTTTTACCAAATCAACACGGGCCTTGGGGGCGGGGGGGGGGGGGGGGGGGGGGCCCCCCCCCCCCCCACACCCACCGGGGGGGGGGACGCGGGCGGAGGGCTGTTTTTTTTTTACCCCCATCGAAAAAACAGGGGGAAAAAAAAAACCCCCCCCCCCAAAAAAGATATCTTTTCTAAAAGTGTTATCGAAAGAGTTAAAAAGGGCAAGTGGCGGAGAAAAGAGAGGGAGGGGGGGTGAGGGTGGGGGGGAGAGAGAAAAAAGTGTGTGAACACGGGCCTTCCTTCATCTTCACTTGATTACAGCATTGGTCCAAACAAACTATGATATAAATAGACATTAAAATGATTTAAAATATCACTTGCTATTCTTTTAAAAATTTCTTTTTCTTTAAAATGTAGTTGTATTTTTTTTTTTTTTCTATTAAAGATAAATTAAACTCCCTTCCCCTTAATTTCCACTGATAGAGGCTGCACTATTAATATTCTTTTATTCAATTAGTTTTAATCTTGTTTTAATATTCCTTTAAACTCTATAAGAATTTTAATAATTTTTCATAAAAACTTAAAACTAGGAGACCGTTAAAATAAATTAAATTACAAAATTCCTTATAATAATATTATAAAAAGAGCTTTCATTTTTAATTAATTCATTTTTTTTAAATTCAACAAAATGCTAATTTCATTCCAGCTTATTTTCTAATTTACATTGATCCATAATTATTTTTAAAGGTTTAAAAAAATATAAGAAACATATCTTATATTTAATTTTAATTTATTTTTATTTTTTTAATGAATAAACCTTTATTAGTTTGAGCTAGAAACATAATATTTTCATTATACGTTTAATAATATTCATTAACTTAAGTGCAATCCATTTAAACTTTATCTCTTTCTCTTCTTATCGGATTTTATTCTATGATTTGTCCTCTTTCTAAGCTCTCTTTTCAACTTTACTTATCGCTAATGACTTAAAAAAAAAAAGAAATTGGAGGAGCAAAAGAATAAAGGAGAGCAATAAATTTCAAAAATTGCTTGGATAAGTTTAAAATCATTAATTGGTTTTAATTAGTAATTATTTATTTTTATTTTATTGATATGCAAATCATTTACTGACAAGTGAGAAAAATAATTGCCCCTGTCAAAGCCGACCAAATAGATTCCAAGTTGATTTTGTTGCCTATGTCTCAGGCGCGGTTTCGCTGAGAAGGCGACCCAATGGATTTTAAAATAGGATAAGGAAATAAAAATCATTTAATAACTATTAAAGCACTAAACTCGATTTTATTAAAGCAATTCATTTCCAATAAAAATAAAAATTATTTAAAATAATTTATTTTTTATATCTCACTCAAAATATTAATTTGAATATGTTGCATTCAAGTTTAATGTTTATTTTTTTTTTATAAATTCATAAAAATTGTTTATTATTAAGCTATAAATAATTGATAACAACAATAAAAGAGTTTTAATCTGATAATTTCTTTTAACTTTTTTTAATAAAGAAATTTTTTTATAATTTTATATAATAAAAAATTTAATATACAGTAGTAAGTAAATCAAAATATTAAAGTCATGTCAGACACATCTGATGGTTTTATTTATTTAAATCGAAGTTTATTTTAATAATTTTATCTTTGTTTGGCATTTAAGGCCATTTACTGTAAATCCCGATTTCAATTGATTAGTACCCAATTCAATTGAAATGAATTTTTCTTGCTTAGGACTGGAAACTTTCTTATTAAAATTAATCATTAAAGTACTAGGTTTCCAAAAGACGAGATAAAACTTAATTTGTTTTATTTACCGCGGGGAGGGGGGGGGGTTAATTTGGTATGACTGATCGCACAGCACACAGATTTTTTTACATTCTGTAATTTAAAGGTGCATTCTGTACTTGTTTATTAGAATATAGGCCTATATACAAATCACATTTTTAAGTATTAATTTTTAAAATTTTATATTAAAAATAAAATTTTATTTCCAAAAAATTTTTTTTCTCAAATCTGCGGGAGGGAAGGTAGGGTAATTACCCCCTTTACTCCCTTGTATCCGCCCTTGCTCTAATAGTATAGACTATATTTAAATTTAAAATTTGAAAGAAATCATTAAAGTGAAATTCCAGAAAATTGGGAAAACTAAAAAAGTACAAGTATTAGTACCCGAATTTTCCCAAACTTAAGACCTAGCTCATTTCATATTGGTACCGGAAATAGTATATATTTAAAATTTGAATAAAATTGTTAGAGCTTAGTTAATATATAGTTTTAAATTTTTTTATTCTATTTTACTTAAATAATCCATTTCACATAAAAATGTAATTTTCTCCTGCATAATAAAATATTGTAAATCTGAGTTGTGTCAGAGAAAATAGACTATTTGTTATTCTTGATATTATGTTGAAAAGACGGTAAAAATAAATTTAAATAGTATGTATTATTAAATCAAGTAGATTTCTGGTGTTGCTTAGTTGGCAATTTGATATCGTATGCATTCTGGCTCGTCTCCAAAATCCCTGTCTCTAACTGTGTGGGTATATTTGCACAAACTTGGCCAAGAGTTTGTCTTTGGCTCTAAGGTTTACTCTCTTAACGTCAGTTCATGGATATATAACGAACATGCCGACGTCTAAACATGCAGCCACGTGTCTTTCTCTTTCACTCTCATACTCTGTCTGTCTAGTTTGGCTAATCAACATCTTAAACGGACTAACAACAAGATGGAGTGACACAATGAGCGTTAACAAGATGTCGAAGTTGATTCGCTTGGTCGCATTTTGACGACAAGAGGAACAACTCTCTACCCCTGGCGACTATTAGCCAAACGGAGACAATAACCTTATCCAGGATAATTAACGACAACTTCATTGTCAACTTGGCGGAAGTCCATACAATTAAATAATTATAAAAAATTTACTATAATTATATGTGAAGACAATTGGTTAATTAAATATTATAAATTGACATTAGCATATTGATGAAACGTTTTACTGGACTATGTGATTTTTAGTAAATTTTCTAATATTCGTTTTTAATTTTTATTCTATTTTTTTTGTCTTTCATAAATGAATTTAAATTGTTCTTTTTAAAGGATTTTTTTCCTTTGTTATCCTAAAATACTTTTTTGACACACGCCAACGTTAATAGTAGCCAATTGCTGCTTAATTACTTGAGCAAAGTTGTGGAACATTTCTTGGCTCGGTCTCACTGCACAGTCTTTAGGAATCTCTATAAGAAAAAAAAAATTCCTTGAGATTTGAAATAGATTAGATAAAAATTTTGATAAATTAAATTAAATAAATTAATTATATACTGGTACACATATGTTGTGTTTTAAGATCATTTGGTTGTTTTGCATTTTATAATAAATTAAAATATATATTTATTCAAGCCATTTATACCAAATGTGTAAAGTGTGCTTAAAACAATTTTGATAGCAAAATGAGAATATCATCAAAGAGCACTTAAAAAATAATTGATTTTTGAATTTTAATCAAAATCGATAGAGCAAATTTTGAGAAAATCGAAAAAAAAAAAACTAAAAAGTACCAGTACTTTTTGGCCGATTTTGTTTAAAACCTTATTTTCACGCCTCAACCTGGTAGCTCTTATCATTGTTGAGATATTTTGTTCACAGACAGACCATGTTGAGAAAACCACTTTTTTGGATTCATGGGACCTCAAAACGTGTATATCCATCAAAATCTCGACACCAAATTTTTGATATGAATCAAATACCTTCTCTATATACATAACTGTTATAAGAGAAAGTAAAAAAATATATATATAGTTACTTTTAAAATACAGTAGTATATAAACAACTATTAAATATTATTTATTTTTATTTCAGTTTTTGCAGTTTAATTATAGGCCTAATTACTTAATTTAGTAATTTGAATGTTATTATTTTTTCAGCTGTATTGATATAGCTAAACTGTAAAAATTTCAAATAACTTCTCCAAGATTGAAGATTATGTTTTTACATAAATATACAAAAAATGTCTCTCATCATTATGTTTAGTAATAAATAGAAAAATGATTAAAAGTAGAGCTATTTTTATTTAAAAAAATAGCTATTAAGAGTTTTTAATAAAATCTTTGACGTCCACCAAATGGGTTGTAATAAAGTGAAAAGCCGGGCCTTGATTTATGTCTCTGTACACCTGACAAAATAACAGCGGCGGCACGGGAGCCCGCTGAAAAGTCATGAATTATGGCCCTCATTAATTTCAGTTAAAGGAAGATAGAATCATCTTAAACTCCGCTCGAGAGAAAGAGAGAGTGAGAGAGAGAATTCGCATTGGACGAGTATCGGAATCAAAAGAAAGAAGAAAAACATATGGGGCCCACATTAATTCACCTCGAAAGAAATAAAATTTTCTTTACAGCTTGAAGGAAATAGAAATAAGACTCGTTTTTCGTTAAGCGGAAGGGCTTAAGCCCCCTTGAGCTCCCTAGGCTCTTCATTTATTAATTCCTTTATTTATTTTTTTAAAGAATATAATCTATTTCTTGCCTCGGAATGAAGGGTTAAAAAATTACGTAAGTATTGACTTTATATAACCTTGAACAAAATTGTTATTTATTCTTTAATAAAAAAAATAATGAATTGATTTTTAAAGTAGGCTATATTTGCATTTCTTTCAAAAGTAATAGTTTATTTACCATCACGAAGGTAGGATATTATTAGATAGGGTAAATCAAGCTTTATCAGTCCAATAATAAGCAAAATAAGCTATTTTCTTGGTATATGTTATTATTTCCCCTTCCATAATCTTCTGCCAGTCGCATCTTATATGGACGATGTTATGCATGAAGGAACCACGCGCCATTATCCTAAATATTAATATGAGAAAAGGGGCATTTCATTTGCACACTTGTAAACAAAACCAATGGTAATGACATTTTTTCTTCTTTTATACAAAAAAGTGGACAGAGTAATAATGTTGTAATTTAAATAAGGAGGTAGTTCTCTAAGATGGCGGTCTTATCTCAATTTCCATCATAATGGCGCTTGGTTCCTTCGTGCATAACATCTTCGGGAAGGAGGGGACAGAGAGACCCGGACCCCGGATTATAGTTTCAATTTTTAAAAAGTTGATCTCTACGATACCTCGATTTTTTTTTATTTTCGTTTATTTAAGGTCTTTTTCGGCATCGGAGGCCATTTAGACACCGTCTCTATTTATTTTTTATTTCATTTGATTGGTAGTCAAGAAATTATGATTTCGATCATACAAAAGTTGTTTTTTAATGCTAAACTAAACTAAAATAATTGTTAGAGAGGTGAATAGCTGAATGAATATGTAGCAGAATAGATAAAAGGCCCAGTAGCTATGTTTTTTTGTCTTTATTAAATTTGAACCCATAGTGAAGTTTCAGTAGAGAATGCCACCATCTACAAGAGATAGTTTTCTTTTGACTGAATGCCATGAAGTAGGTCACATAGTCGACCCGAAACGTCTTTGTGGTTTCAAATATAATAAAGAAAAAAAAAGCATAGCTATTGTGCCTTTTATACATCCTGCTAATAAATTATTATTATCCCCTTATTGACCACCTCTCCTCTTCTCATATTCCAAACATTTTGAACCCCCTACCCTTAACAACCGGCCAGTTTTTATGTCGAACCTTTTATCCGAGAAAAAGACAAAGATACACAGATGATTTACTATTAATATATTTATTTTTTTACTTATTTAAATGCTGTTCTTAAATTTAAAATCTTGATTTTGTTTTCTTCTATCTTCTACTAATTAAATAAAGTTTAACTAAAATAAAGAGAGAGAGATAGCTTGTATGTGTGTGAAACTTTGAGGAGACGATACAGGTGCTCGGCTATCTGATGATACAAGTTCTTGTCTATCTCAAAGGAAAAGAAAAAATTCCACTAAGACAGATTCTGATGACAAGGAATTTGTAGAACAAAAACATTTTCTTAATACCTAGTAATAAAATACAAAAAGAATTGTTTTTGTCTGTGGTCACTAATTTTAATTGAAAAGTAGTGGTTTCTTCTCAGGGCTCTTCTTTTTGTGAATTTATTTATGTTTGTATGAACTCAAATAAAATTGTCCCCGGATCATTTAATTCTAATTTTGGTGTATCAATTAACTAATCAGCATTGTAAAATTTGTATTATGGGATATTAATTAAAAATCTGGTGTGACTGGTCGCACAGGACACAACTTTCTCTTACCGAGGGTAAGTTCTGTGCTTGTTACACCTGATTTTTTTTTGTGTATATATACATTTAGTTTAAAATTGTTTGAAGGCAACTTTACTCTTTGACTTCATAGGAAAGATAGAAGAAATGGTTGTCACTGACGTTATTTACACTTTTTCTTGGGGGGGGGGGGCAATTTTTTTTTTTAATTAAAATTTACTTACAAATTGGTACTCAAATTTGGCCAAAAGATATTAAATTAAATTAATTGTTTAATTTTGTATAGTTTATATAGGTCTACTTGTAGATATATTTTGAAATATTTTATTTAGTATAAAATAGAATTTTATAAATTCCCCCCTGCCCCCCCCCCCCACCCAATGACGCCTTTGATGTAACAAATTATAAATATTTTCCCATGTTTATAAAATTGGCATTTTATTATTTGTTATTTTGAAATTCCTGGCGGGATCCCCGTTTATTTATCCGAGGTGCTTTCGTGCACGAAGACACACACCTCAAACCCAACCGGCCTCTGGCCGTAGCCATCTACCGGCACCCCGTGAAGTTACATATTTCCTTTCCTATCTCTAACTCCTCCTCCTGCTTTCATCTCTAGCTAGTGAACTAATCCTTATTTCTGGTTCCAACCGGCTCCTTATATCCAACCTCTTCTATGCTATGGAGGATGTCCTAGTTTGAGGAGGGACTCCCTCAGAAGAATGCATCACTGAGAGGGAACCTTCTTTACGTCCCTTCCACAGGTCGGGATGTCACAGCAACTCCCTCTCCTAGTAGAGTTGCCTGGGGGCTATTGTGGTAAGATCCTATATTCAAATCCAGGACTTGCTTGAGGATTTGTTTACATTAAATAAATATTTTTATTTAATGAAAAATCCCGCACTCCAAGGATTTGAACAGGGATCTTCTTTGTAGAAGCCGACACCCTAGCTCACTACACCAGCGAGCCTCCTAATTGACATTTTGAATTCTACTATTATTGATGGAAACTAAATATATCTCGGTACAAAAAATGTGGTGTAAGCTGTGCGATCAGTCACATCAGATTTTTTTATAAATAGATATGGAGGCTGTTAGAAAAAATTATTAATTTCTTTAATTAAAAAAAAAAAAGTCTAAAAAGTACTAGTAAAACCACGTGTTTGTTTGTCTGTTGAGTGTTTATAAGCCCGTAAAAATGGTTTGCTTTCTTCCTTCCGTTTTAGTTTGTATATTAAAAGTCAGGACCAACTTAAGAGCTGAATCCTGTATACAGAGACTTCGAGAGAGAAAGAGCATTTCTCATTCCCATCTCTCGAGAGCCACTTGCTTCCCGTCATTGGAATGGGGCTTATTTTAATTTCTAATTCCGCTTGTTTACAATTGCGAGTGGTAAAAGTTGGAATGGGTGTTGTTAGTGAGAGGTTAAAAGTATAAATTCGCACGCATCGAATAATTATATATACTAAATATACATACAAATAAAAGTGATGAACAAAAATTTCAACTCACTAATGGGTTTTACGAATAAATGTTTCAGTCTTCTAAATAATTTAATTTATTTTGTTTTCGACATCTGGGGCCATATAGATTTTCAATTGGTACTATAATATTTAATAACGATATACGGTATATGGTCCAGGCATATTTATTTAAATTATAGTTTCTCAACCTTATTTTGCTTCCCGCCCCCTTTGAGAATATGTTTTTTTCTTGAGCCCCCCATCTTAATTTTACTTTGCACCTGTGTCGTGAATTTAAAACAGCTATTGCCACGATTATATTTAAATGTGCAAATATTATATTATAGTCGCCCATGTTGAGAACCTATGATTTAAATCAATTGGTAATTTTATTTTTATTTTAAAAAAATATATGGTCTGGAGTAATCAGTGAGTTGGTAACTTTGGCTGCCTACCTTCCAGGTAGCAAAACATCAGTTATTTTATGAACATATTTTTTATCAAACACATTTCGGGTTAAATTTTTTGGGATGATAAATATTAAGATTATTTATTTATATTTATAAAACAATCTCCTGGTAGGATTATTCTCCAGTTCTTTAATATGATACTTAAGATGAATTTCTGTTTTCGTCATTTTAATAAGATTTAATTCTTGCTAACAACCATATGTTCATCGAAATAATACAAATAACAAAATTTCGCAATCTCATACTGTAAAAGCATTATTAAGATAGCAGAATCACTGAATAATAAATTTCCACTCTACTAACACCATCTGTAGTCATTCCCAGTTTTCAAATTAACTTACAATTATTTCTTGTTATGGCAGATTACTAAGAATGAGATGACTAGGATTTAATTTAATTCGCTTGTTAACTTCTTGCTCAACAATTTGGGACTTCAAATTTGGTCACACCTTTTGGAAAACATTAAAAAACTAACTAAAATTCTGTTTTATTTGAAATTAAACTTTATTATTTCTCCCCTTCTTAGAGACGGTTACTTCACTTCTAATTAACTTGCTAATTGAATATGCCTTTCGAGTCTTTTCACATCAAGTTAAGCTAATATATGATTAAAAAAGAATCCATAGTTAGCTAAGACCCACAGTTCAGTATAAGTCTTAACTAAGACGTGTGCCCTCTGGCTTGGTGCAGGGGTTAGCGTGCTGGCCTTGTATACCAAGGGTCGTGGGTTCGGATCCCAGGCAGTCCGATGATTTTATTTAAGCCATTTAGATACCAAATGGCTTAAATAAAAATGCCTATCCCCAATATATATATATTATTCATAATAACGGTTATCGTATAAAGTCTTATATGGTCTAAGTTGCCGAAAAAAAGTGTGAATGTGTGTGTGTGAGTGCGAATGAGAAAAAAGTGTGAATGTTTAGAAAAAAACATCTGAGAAGTATAATTATAGTAGTACAGGCATATTTATTTAAGCCTAAATTTTAAATAAAATAATCGGACTGCCTGGGATCCGAACCCGCGACCTTTGGGTATAGAAGGCCAGCAGAGCACGCTAGTCACTACACCACGGCCCGAGGACAATTTTTATTATTTATTTTAATTTTACTTTTTAACACTTCTTAAAATGATGTCTTTATTAAATTGCTAACTTCACAAAACCTCCCTTATTCCTCAGTAGTAAAGTATACTGTATATACAGTATACTGTATATGTGAAAAAACGCATTTTGTTTTAAACTCGAAGGTTAATCGGTCCCATAAGTATGCTAGTTAACTAGAATTGAAACAACCGATTGATATAGTCAGGTTTTGATTATCCTTTTTTTCTTTCTTTGTTATTTATTTATTTATTTTTTTTTTTTTTTGAGAGTGGATTTATATCTATTATTTCACATCAATTTAACTCCTTCCATTTTTTTATTCGCCCTTTTGTTTTATTTCATTAATTTAATTTTTTTTTTAAATATTTTCTTTTGATATAAAATTCTAAACTCAAAACAATTTGTCATTTTGAGGGAAAAAAATATTTCATTTGTTATTTATATGATAAATGTTCTATATAAATATAAATATGAAAATAAAAAAAATATTTTCTTTCTCTTTCTCATTGAATTTAATATTTTTTTATTTCATCTATTTTTGAAATAAATTAAATGTCAAAGTGTAAATATTTTAAACGTTTTTTTTCCCTATCTTTAAACAAATCAAACAAAAATAACAGGAGATTGAAAAAATAATTTCTTTTGAATGATGTAGAGTGCATTATCTATTGTACTGTAAATCATATCATTAAAAAAATAAGAGCTAGGTGAGATTTAGCGAGAATAGTATTCCGTCTTTTGGGGAGGGCTTTTTGAACATGAATGATCTAAATTTCGACATAAATTCAGTTTATTTTACATTAATCTTTAATAAATTATCTTCATTGAGAGGAACAGAGAGTAAAATTTGCCGAAACTTGGTGTTGTTGGTGGCGCGCCTGCCTTCTATACCGAGGGTCGCGGGTTCGGATCCCAGGCAATCCGAGGATTTTATTTAAGCCATTTGGATGCCAAATTAAATAAAAATGCCTGGACCCCAAATATATATAGATATATATATACAGGGCCGTGCTTAGGGGGGTGGGGCGACCGGGGCCTTTGCCCAGGGCGCAAATTTTGAAGGGGCGCAAAAATTTAGCGTCTCTAAAAAAAAGGTTAAATATTTTTATGGGCGGAAAAAAATTTTGGTTCCGGGGGCGCCAAACGGGAAAAAATTTCGGTCCCGGGGGCAATTAGCGTCTCTAAAAAAAAGGTAAAACATTTTTTCGGACGGGAAACATTATTGTGACAATGTAAAAAAAAAAAAATATACAAAGGGCGCTAAAGGACTAACTTGGCCCGGGCGCTAAATAACCTAGGCACGGCCCTGTATATATACAGTATATATATATAATAATTACGAGTATCGTTTAGAGTTTTAAATGGCCTAAGTTGCCGAAAAGACTGTGCGCATGAATTTGAGTGTGAGTGGGAAAAAAGTGTGAGTGTTTATTTATGGAAAAAAAATCTACATGAGAAAATATTTATATTTTGTTACCATGACAGCAATTCCTCATATCTTTCCTATGAAGTAGAGGAGTAAAGTGTGCTTCAAACAATTTTGAGGACAAAATGAGAATATACATTTTATTATTATTATTAAAAAGTCACTAAAAATTTATGAATTCTAATCAAGATCAAGCGAATTTTGAGAAAATCGAAAAAAAAAAAAAAAAAAACTGAAAAATTACTTCAGCAACTTACTAGTTTGGCCGATTTTGTTCAAAAGTTTCCTGTACTGTAGGCCTACACCTAACTTGAATTTTTGTTAATTGTAATGTTTTGTTAACAGATTTTTGACATGAATACAATACTTCTTCTTTATATATATATTAACATAACAGTTACATGTAATTAATTTATATACAGTAGATATGAGAAAGTAAACATTTTTCAGGACACGAACACAAATCTATTTGTTAATATATCTTTAAAATAAGATGATTCTTGACTTTGACTAGTTATGCTTATATCGAACCTGGGACCTCCTCCCCTTCTAAATTAAAATTTAGAGTAATAAAATAAATTTTATTTTTTACCTTAATTTATCTTAAATAAAATGTTATCTTTATTGTTTTCGATTCATATTATTTTATTTATCATTTAATCATATAACCTCTTTTTATTTTGATATTTGAGAGAAAATAGATTTTGATAAATAAAACAATTTATATTGTCATCTTGTTGCTTAACGACTCGATAAAGAGTCAGTTGTTCGATTTATTCATATAAATTTTGTATATTAAGTTTAGGGGGTCAATTTTTGGGGATGATTCTTGAAAATCTGAAATAATTGCATGGAAATAAATATGTATTTAAAATGACTAATGAAGAGGGGCCTTCATTATGTTTAAAAATCCCCGTTTTTCAGGTATTTTTGTTTATGTTTTCTATTCTAATTATAATGTAGTTAAATTAATATTTAGAAAAATTTATTATTGATTATGATATGATATTTTGACTTGTAAAATATTTCTTTAGTTAATTATTTTCATTATTTTACAGTCATTATTTTATGATCTATGGTTGTACAGTATTATTTTTTTTTATATTATATTTCTATGCATATCTCAATTTTTGTTGATCATTAAGTTAATATTCCATGATACAGTATTAGTATGCTTGATGGAGCCTAATTTTCAAAAATTTTTCCACACCACCCTGGAGTCTCGTCCGGATCTGGCTGGCCTTATTAAATTATGATAACCCTAACTATAGGGAGCGGCAAATGGACGTTAGCCGGCGGCATACTCTTAAATCCAGCCCAGAATATACTTATTATATAAATATGATTTTAGGAGACAAAAATACCTGCAACGAAGCATTAAATAAAATATATCTCTTTTTTTGTTTTCTTTAAAAAATTATTATAATTTCTCATACAATATTTTTTAAACAAATCTCAGTATATATGACATATTTTTCTTTTTCTTTTATTATTTCTCTTATTATATTAACATTATATATAACATTTTCTTATTATCCTATAATATTTACTCCAAGGAAATCATTCTTTGGTTTTATGTCAATTCTTTTTATTTTTGTGCTCATTCAACTGAATATAAAACGTTGCCGTTGTTGCTTGAATATGTCATGTTTGTATGATGAGTTTCTTTCTAATGTCGTCGAGGGTTAAAAATTCGTCCTTTCAAATCGTGACGTCCACGTCCTTTCTCTCTCTGTCTGTCTCCCTTGAGATTTTTATAAAAAGCCACGAATTTTTACCATTATAATTAACTTTTTTTTCTTTATATTTAAATAATCAAGAAAAATATAATTATTTATTTATTTGAAAACTCTCATATATTTAAACATAAACATATTAATATTCAGAACTGACTAGTAAAATTTATTTTTAACAATTAAATAGGATATTTTTTTTACACTGGGTGTCCTTGTTGTTTAATATTATTATTATTATAACTGTTATTAAAATATAATTATCACTTTTTAATGACAAACATTTTTTTCCTTTTTAGGATTCTACCCTCAATTCGACCTTCATAATCACAGAAGACTCCGAAGATTATTCATGGATGCGCTCAGAAGATCGAAAATTTTTTAACGATTTGGCCGATATGGCCGGACCAATGGGTAATTCCTTAAAAAAATCTGGGACTGTCACTGCAAACACATATTAAATAAATCTTCTACTTTATTTCAGGTGGTCATCTACGTCTCCCTGACAGAAAAATAAGATCGAAAAATGTAAGAATATTTCATTTCTGTTTTGAATTAATATAATATTGATAATTAGTCTTATTAAAGAAAATTCTATATCTAATTAATAAAAAAAAATTAAAGAATTTTGTTCTTTCATTAATTTCTATCATTTTATAATGATAAATAGGGCTGTGCAAAATAATAGATTAATCTATTATTCACCGATTATTTTCTTAAAAAATAATCGATAATAAAAAAAATTGATAAATCGATTATTTTTCATAATCGATAATTGGGAAAATAATCGATTATTTTCGGGCACAATTTTTTGTTTTACTAAAAAAAAGGGGAAAAATGGAAATTTTACTAGAGAAAAAAGTATAATCGATTATTTTTTTTCATAATCAATTTTTTTTTCCATAATCGATTATTTTTTCGTCTGTCTGGATCCAATAATCAATTAATTGGAATATCTGATGAGCTAGAGTGCCTATGTCGGTATCGAGGGTCACCAAAGGCTAGATGCGCCTGGGGCGGGGAGGGGCGAGCGCCCCCTTCGCCTCCACCTGGATACGCTACTGTTTGAAACTGACCATTTAAATCCAATAATATAAGGTGCCGTCCTGCAAAGCAGATTATTATAAATAGTCAAAAAATATGTTGAGACAAAAACTTGGTGGGTTGTGCGGTTTTCAAACCAGAATTTTTAAATTTATACTAACTACAGTATATGTAGTTTCCCGAAGAATATTTATTTAATTTATTTTTAGTCAGATCGCTTGATTCGACCGGTGTCTGAACCTTCAAAACATACAATTAGAAAAAGAGATGAGAGCATACGAAAACCGCCGAAAAGTGCTTGTTATCAATCCCGTCAAGGGCCACAAGTTACTCGTGTACAAGACAAATCAGGCAAAGTACCAGTAATAGAGAAACCTCACAGCCCTACAATTAAGGAGTTGTCGTACACCCGTCCCCCATCTAGAAGATCCCCGACTGATGTGCCAATACGCAAAACAACGGCCAAAAGCATTCTAGTTAAAAACAACAACAACAACAACAGCAACAGCAAAAAACACCATCCCCGGCACGACCGACCACGCCAGCCAACAACCCACCAACTACCCCAACTAAAAGAATGAGATCCCCGATCAGGCAACCAAAAAAAATTCGACCACTGACAAAACCATTATCACCAAAAAGGAATCAAATGGAATTAAAACAAAATATAATAAATAGAAAAAGTCCCACAGTTCCGATAAAAAAAGTAGAAATGAAGAATAAAGAAGAGGTCAAAACTCCTCCATCCCCACTACGTCAAAATATAAATAAAACACCACCGAAAACAGCACCACCAATTACTAACTTAAACAATATAAGATATAATAATGGAAATCCTTATTATGTTCAAACGTCTAAAATTCCATATTCTATGCGGATAACAAGAAAGGGAGAAGATGAAAAGGAGAAAATGAGCAGGGTGATGAAGGGGAAAACACAAAACCAGCACAATTATGTAAGTATTTGGTATGAATATGTCTGTCTGTTTGTGAGAAGATGAACAATCCATTCGCCCCTTTCAACTAGAGTATCTCAAGCTAGAAACATCTCCCAATCCTGACAAATACAAAACATTCCATCATAAAATGGAAAATTATTTGATAACTAGCTGTTTTAGAATAAAAATCCGAAATATTTTTATATCATAATTTTATATTCAACTGTTTTTTTTCGCCACACAAATTACAGGCGGTTCTTGAAATAACGATCTCATTAAAATTTTTAATAATTCATTAGTTTTCGCAATAATTAGTAAGTGTATCTGTTTCTCTTAAAATATTTTAGTGAAAATAACAGTGTGACATTCAAAATAAGAAAATACATCAACTCCCAAAGACAGGGAACAATTATAAAATCTATCCCATTTAATTGTAAGTTTATGCACGCGGTTGTTGACTTGTATGCTACTACTCCTTCCCTACCTATTATTATTTTTAATAGATATAATAATATTGACACGTTTTACTTAATAAAAATTTTATTACTTCGGTATTAGAAAATTCTGTGCTTGTCCATTTATTGTGTCGACATATACTGTATATTTTGATTATTCATTTAGTATTTTTTTTTCAGCCTCTGCAGGATAATAAACGGCTCCCATTAAAGGAACAAATATCAGAAAAAAAGGAATCCAAGGAGGAATGGTCTTTGGCTCAAGACACCACGGTGAATATAATTTTACATATTCTTCCAATCTCAAAGAGAAAATGTTTTTCATGAAATTAAATAGTTCCAAAATCGAAAAATAACTGATTATTAAGCTTGTTAATTAATTCACCTCTAATTTATGCGTCTATATTAGGTATAAATCGATATAAGTGCACAGTAAGTAATCTAAGGATTTTATCTTTTTTTCAATCATTAGTGTCGTTACTCTTAGGATTAACTTTCATGGAAGCATCCTGATGTGAGTTCTCATTTCCTTCCTCAGAAGGAGGCATTGCTAATAGAGTTTTTTAATTTTCTGCCTTGAAATGGATTTGAACCCGAGTTTTTCAGTATTATAAGCTTAATAGCTTTATCTTCTCTGCTAAAGGTCTTTTATTTCTACTTATCAGTGCTAAATTAAAACATTCTGAAATGGTTTAGAGATTGTTTCGTCTTTGGGAGTGTTAATATAATCCTTTAAGTTTTTATTAGCTTGAATCTTATTATTTTCCATACTAAAACTTTATTTTTAAAAGTTTAATAAATTGACTCTATTTTTTTTTACATTTTCGAAAAAAATATAATAACAAACTGATGATTTTTTTTTACACTTTTACATTTTACATTTTTACAACTAGAGCTGACGAATTTAAAAAGTGTTCACTTTTAAAATAATAATTAAATGAATTACTTTTACAAGTTGCAGATCGATACTTAATCAAAAAGTTTTCTAATTACTCTAATACAAAAAATAATAAAGTTATTGAGCTTTGATGAAATAAAAGTAACTTACTTTTCCTATTCAATTATTTATTTAATATTATTATTAATTTACTTTTTAAAATGTCAAATAAACTACAATATTTTATCTAGTATTAGTGTAGAATCAAACCTCTATTAAACTTCAAAGGAATACTAATTTTTATTAAAATTACTTAAGTTATAAACTTAATGAATTATATATTTCTATTACTACAATTGGTTTTCTTGTTCCTGTTTTGAGATTGTAGACACTGTTGGACAAGTGTCCCACAGATCCGGACGGCGTCCAATATCTGCCATTGAGGGGCAAACTTGGCCCGTGGGAGTCAAAATCCGAACAGAGTTTGATCATAGTCCCTGGGGAAGTAATACATACCTACCACGTAATGTACCAGAACTCGGATTCCGCTCTGATACAGAAGTCCAAGGAGAAAAGGAGCTCGGATGAGTTGGTCCAGCTGCCTATTAAAATAAAACAAAATGTATTGCCCAATAAGAGTTGTCCAGAAATAGGAATCAACATATTTTCAATGAACCAGCCGATAATAATAAATGAAGATATAAATATTAAAACGAAATATTCACAAACTGGGGAAGAGGACATCACAACAACTAAGAATGGCGGAATTATGGAATACATTTTGAATTTATTTGGAAAAAAATAAATGTAAAATTTCTTAATAAAATAAAATAAAATATGTAATTAGAAAAAAAAAATAATTCTATTTGATTGAGAATTTATTATTTTTATTTTATATTAATACAATACAATACTAATCATTATTTGGATTAACAAATTTTCTACAATCAATAGCCTTTCGTGATGACCCGTCGTTCGGTGTTCCTACTTTATGTACAATTTGTGCTTCAACTACACTTTAGGCTATATGTTCACTAGAATTCATATCCGGCCATTTAAAGACATTATTATGATTTTCGCCCTTTGCGTCGTTTCCTCCTTTATCTCACATTCAAGGCTTCAAACGTTCTCCTTAGCTACTGAATCAATTAAGGCTCTCAGTTATTGTTTAAAGATAGGGAATAATGATAAAATTCTTCAATATTATCTTGACAAAAAGAGCCCCACTACCAAGAAAGTTTAAGCTGCTACTTAAAACCACAACTATAGACGTTTGGCCCACCAACAAATAAACATATTAACAAATTTAATTTTAATGAGGGCAGGTTCAGCCAAATTAAAAATAAAATAAAAAGCCAAATAAAAAATAAAAAATGCTTCTTGACTTCGAAGAAATTTCGAAATAAATTTAATGTCTTAGATTTCGATACTGACTGATGATGAGACATTAAATATATCTCGAAACGTCTTCGGAGTCGAGAAGTATACAGGCTGAACCTGTCCTCATTAAAATTAAATATATTCACAGCCATCAAATCCTATTACTCATAAATTTGTTGAATTGGTTTTATATAAATACAGTAGAACCTCGATAAGTTAAACCTCGTTAAGTTCAAAACCTCCGTAACTTAAAAATTTTTTCAATTCCCTTCCCTTGACAGCGTAAAACCTCTATTACTTAAAGAACAAAACCTCTGTAACTTAAACAAATATTTTGAGCATAGCCCTCGATAACTTAAAATAATATTTTGGTGACCTCTATAACTTAAAGTATTTCTTTACATATCATCGAAAAAATAGTTAATGCAGAAAATCAAAAATACATGAAGCAGAAAAAAATTATTGATTTTTTTGTAAATAAATAAATCTATTAATTTAATTTATATTTAACTAAACTATTCTAAATAAACAAATAGATCAAACGAAATTCCTTTTTCACTCACGTGCGCAAAGTCAATAAACCTCGGTACGCAGGGGCGGCGCGTCCACTAGGCGAACTAGGCGGCCGCCTAGGGCGGCAACCTGAAGAGGGCGGCAAAATTGCAAAAAGAAAAAAAAATTTTGGTTCCGCAAACGGCACCCGAAAAAAATTAGGTTCCGCGGGCGGCAAAAATTTTGTGTCTCTAAAAAAAAAAAAGGTAAAAAATTTTTTCGGGCGGGAAAAAATTTTGGTTCCGCGCAAGAGAAAATGTTCCGCAGGCGGCAAATTTCGGTTCCGCGGGCGGCAAAAATTTAGTGTCTCTAAAAAAAAAGGTAAAAAATTTTTTAAGAAGGGGGCGGCAAATTAAATTTTTAAAGTTTTTTTTGGGGAGGGGGCGCAAAAAAAATATCTTGCCTAGGGCGGCAGAATAGCTTGCGCCGGCCCTGTCGGTACGTTAAAAATTATATTCAATAACCTCTCTAACTTCAACTCTCGATAAGTAAAAAACTCGATAACTCAAATTTCTAACCGTTTCCCTTGAACTTTAACTTATCGAGGTTCTACTGTACTTTAATTTAAAATATCATATAGGCAATTTACAAATTTCGATAATTGAACAGAGAAAATATGGGGAATGACTTCCCCGAGACTTTCTCGTATATTCTTTTGGAATTACGTCTGGGTGTGTGTGTGAACACGATTGCTTAAAAACCAAAGCAGCTAGATCGATGAAATTTGGTATATGCTCCTTACACTAAAATTGTAGATTTCTATCAACTTTTGGAGTAAATACGTCACTTGGAAGTAGTACTTTACTTAAAAAAGTTTTTTCAAAATTTTGAAATTTTCAATTTTTTTGTTATATTATGATAAAATACTCTATTTTAAAAAAAGTTTTTATTCTTTGACATTTTTTCCAAAACTGAATAGTTTTTGAAATAATCAAAGAAGAAATAGAAAATTAACGAAAATTTTCTATTTCTTCTTTGATTATTTCAAAAACTATTTAGTTTTCGAAAAAATGTCAAAGAATAAAAACTTTTTAAAATAGAGTATTTTATCATAACATAACAAAAAAATTGAAAATTTCAAAATTTTTGAATAAACTTTTTAAGTAAAGTACTACTTCCAAGTGACGCATTTACTCCAAAAGTTGATAGAAATCTACAATTTTAGTGTAAGGAGCATATACCAAATTTCATCGACATAGCTGTTTTGGTTTTTAAGCAATCGTGTTTACCACACACACACACACACACACACAGACATAATGCCAAAAATGTTTTTTTTGGACTCAGGGAGGTCTAAAACGTGGAGAAACATCAAAATCTCGAAGTCGAATTTTTTTACGATTACATAACTTTCTCTATACGAGAAAGTAAAAAAAGACAGAATTCTCAATTCAGTATATTCTATTAGAACAAGAATTACTATTAAATTATCATTTCGACAATTGAGAAACAATATTAACTTTTTCTAAATTAAATATAAAGCCTGAAGATGGACCGAAACGTCTCATGATTTTAATAAAATAGAATAAATTTGCCTACTTCTTTATCTTTCTGTGGTAAAGCTGGAAGACTTTTTTCATGAATCACTGATATCGCAAAATACTTAAGTCACAGGGATGTTAGATTTATAAAATATTATATTCCGATACAAAGGGTGAACAAAAATTTTAAATACCCCCCCCCCCCCTTACCTAATAGTCATGTGATCTGAAAAATGTTAAAACCTAATTATTAGATGAAATTGTACTGCTCGGGAGTCATTTGTCACAATAGGCACAAAATAAATATTGTATTAGTGATAGTAGAAGGAAAAAGTTTTTTCTTAAACAAAAAGCAAAACGTGCTGTCGTAGGACTCCCGGCAGGAACGAAGTTCCTCAAGGCTTTTCTTCAACTCCTTCGGTGGGCTTTCCGTCTAGCCAGGGAGCTTCGCCCGCTGGACCTCTTGCTCGCCTTTGACGAGCAATTTCCCGCCTACGGTAGATAGAATGAAATAAAGAGGTGGGCTTGGCCTCGCCAAGACATCGTCTAATCTCGCCTTCCTCCGCCTTCGCTCGGGCGCTGGAAACGCATTTTTGTTAGGAACGCGTTTTTGTTACGTTACATTTTCTCCCAATTCATCCTGCAAAAGCCGCGTTAAAGAACTTCGTTACAAAAATATTTTTTTCCTAATGTTATACCAAAAGTTAATACTATTGATAAATACAATTCCAAATATATGTAGACCTATATAATGACAACTAACAGCTCCGAAGATGGCTTTTAACCAAAGCCTAAATGCTTTTAAAAAATATATTTTTTTAAAGAAAAATTCTGCCTGCGTTTTCTTCTAACTTTCATTCCTGGTACTAATTAATATCAAACTCTATGCAAAAATGTTTATATTGTTTTTATAATTTCAATTTATTCTAATCTCTTTATATATTAGAAAAAGCTTTCGATTTGATTTTCTTTTTGGCCGACTCTTAAAACGTGATTCATCACGTTGTATTTATATTAGTTCAATAGATTAACGCTGTGATTCCATTCTGCTTGTTTAACCTATTTGCTATTTGGGATGGGAATAACTAGCGGGGGTGACAACCACTAGTCCATATTGATGAGCTTGGAATCTAATAAGCAAATAGCAAACAATTTGCATTTCATTTTCTACTTGAACCAAATAAAAAAAAAATTAACTTCCCATTACTTAAAACTTCTTAATCTGAATAACAAATAATGAAGAAACTTTGCCATTTTATTTTTTGTCGTCTGCTGTTTGACGGCTAAATAAATAGCTGAAAAATCAAATCTGCAGGATCTAATTTATTTCAGTAGGTTTACCTTTATTTTAAATTTATAAATAAAATACGGAATAAGTTTCGCCAACATGACTAATGAAAACAATGCCATATCTCGTAAAAAAAAATTAATCGACTTACCTAAAAATTAATTTAAATTAGAATATAAAGAAAACCTTTCTTCTGGTTTTAAGGATCACGATTTTTAAAATTTTTTTTAAAGATCTTTTTCGGCATCTGAGGCCATTTACCGAAGATCTCGTCCTTTTTTTTAATTAATTGGTAAACGGTTTAATTTAAAAAAGTTTAATTGCTCGACACATGAGGCCTCACTTCTAGTTCAAGAGACGAGATCTTTACCCCGTGCTATGGCCCATTGTAAAAAAATATATAATAAATATTTAAATATATTGACCACTAAATAATAAACTTAAAAAAATCTTATTATCAACAAACGAGGAATTAACCTCTCTCCAATTAGAGATAAGAAATAAAATAAATTAATTTTTTAATAAAATAAAGTTTGCTTCAAAAAGATTTCAAGGGTAAAATGAGAATATATTGATGCATTTTAAAGAGCATATAAAAAATAATTGATTTATGAACTTTTAACAAAATCCTTAGAGCAAAGGAGCAAGGAAATCGAAAAAATCTGAAAAAGTACATCAGTAAAGTACTAGTACTCTTTGGCCGATTTTGTTCCAAACCTTATTTTCACGCCTCACGGGCGTGCCTAACTTATATATAAAATGTCCATCTCGTAGCTCAATTCCGTCATGCTTAAAATCGTTACATACAGACAGACAATAATTTGCGAGACCCATTTTTTTTAACTCAGAGGACCTCAAAACATGTATATCCTTCAAAATCTGGACATAAAATTTTTGACATGATCGCAATATTTCTCTCTATATATACTGTATTTCATATATAGTTTAAGAGAAAGAAATAATTGCTATATGATATCGGCTAAAATTCAAGAGGATTTCTATTAAGCGTTCTTTCAAATAAGTGATATTAATAAATGGTGCATTTCAATTCAAGATGCAAAATTAGGTTCTTTTTTTTGTAATAGGCTAGGGATTCAAATTTAACTTCCTTCGTGACTTTAAATCTTTCTCCAATGTAGCTTTAATATTTTTAAAATTTGTCTTTACCTATCCTCTTTACTTCTACATTCAAATTCACCTGATTCTTTCTCAATAAATTTCATATTCTTTCCCATTCCTCAAATACAGTATGAACATTGTTCTTCTCTCCTTAAATATTCAAACTTTTCATCTTAGGGATAATAATCTTTTTTTTTCTTCTATGATTCGAGTATTTTCATAAAAATCATGGAAGTATTTATAGAGTGGGCCCGTCTTCTTGATTATATAATATTACATTTAGTTTAGATAGATTTACAAAAATTAAATAAAAATATAGGCATTATTAAAGATGACAAAAAAATAAAAAATAAAGATGATAAAATATACATAGTTCAAAGAAACTATTTTGGAGTAGAAATCAAGCATATAATAATAATTATTATTAATGTTGTTATAAAACTAATTATTTTCTAAATATTTTTCGAGATCTTATATTTGAATAAGATAATAGTATTCAAAATACTCGATTCGGACTTTACTTTATCGTAGATATATT
>JAKCPI010028104.1:0-15489 GCA_023213315.1 Euborellia annulipes | reverse complement strand
AAAAATTAAATTTTCAAAATTATGATAGAAGCATTTGGGAATACTATATAAACCACCACAACGAACTGTTTAATAAATTGGTGTATTGTGTACTTCGGAGAAAATCATTTATTTTTCTCAAATATTTAATACTTTTTTTCTACGTTTACTGTATCTTCCCATGTAAAATACTCTAATTAAGTTCCATTTCATTTCCGGTTACAAAAATTAAAAGAGAATTTTCGAATATCAATGAATAAAATATTTTTTTTTTTTTTTTTTTTGTTCTCCATGAAACATTTTTCTAGCTGTTTGAAAAAGCAATTAAGATGCAAAAGGACGGGACATCAAAGAGCAAAAGGGAAATTAAACTTTTCAATACATTTTCATTTTACTTTTTAAATTGAAAAATATAATATAATTTCTCTAAATTTTTATTATGAACCAATTCTCTCTCTTTTACTCCACCCCCCCCCCCCCATCCTACCACTTTCCTTATTAACGTTTTTTTTTTTACTAACAATTTGGAAATAATAATTATAGATTTCAGATTGAGTGATAAAATGAGATTTTTTCATTAGTAGCAAATTTGAAAGTTAATTAAGAAAATACACTCAGGGATGAACGATGAAAATATTAATAATTAGTTTGTCTATTATATTGTTTATAAATTTGAATATCAATTTTTTAAAAATTCATTTTTTTCTAATATCTACTATTCAATTAAAAAAAATTCGCATATAAATGGAACTTATTCATGATTTGATGTACACGTATATACGGAATTCTTTATTCATTGATTTTGAATTTATTTATATTTACGAGGGACTTGTAAGTGTTTTTTTCCGCTGTTTTTACTTGCTAATATTGGCGCGTCTGCATCCTCTTTAAACATCACCCGAAACAATGGATGTTACGTCTCTATGCGTATGTTTTTTTTTTTTATTTTTCATTCAGACCCTAATCGAAATGTATTTTCTATTTTTTTTCCAGGAGAATTGTCAGAATTACATTCGAGTTTTGGTCCAGACGGGACCTGGCAAATTGCTCATCTGTGGGACCAATTCGTTTAAGCCCATCTGTCGACATTACGCCTTCCAGGTAACGACATCTTTTTTTTAATTTATTGATTTTTAACCCTTAATCAAATAACTTATTAATAAAATTACTCGATTACATACCGAATTGAAAAATTGTCAAAAAAAAAAAAAAAAAAAAAAAAAAAAAAACAATATTAAATGGGTCTCAGTCATGCCTTCCCAAATTAGGCCCTTAGAGAGGAATGCCTAGTATAACTTGTCGAGATTGAATTATTAGAGCCTCATAGGGAAGACTGAAGAATTAAAACAAAACAAAACATAAATTCCCCTAAATTAATTTCTCATCAACATTGAATTATATGATTTCATACATTAACAAATTTTATCAAACGTTATAACTAAAAATTTACATAGATGTGGGACTAGAAAACTAATTAAATTAAAATAATAAATTTGTGAAATGAGTTTGTCTTTGATTGGGCAAAAATTGCGCCATCTGGAGTCGAACCAAGATCTGGCGGTCTAGAATATAGGAAGTTCTAGTTCAACTCCAGAGAGCGCAATTTTTACACAAAATCATCTCATAAATTTGTTATCTTAAACGATATGTTACAGTCTATTTGAGCGTTGATTAAAAAAAAATCCATCTTTTTTTTCAAACATAACTTTACCTAGTTAATATTTCTTAAAATTAAATACAAGTCTATAAAAAATAGTTGATTAGATTAGAGTGGTGGAATTAGAGATGGAGTGAGTTCGGGATTAAACTCCCCCTTTCTCCGTAGAAGAGAGAAAAATTGCCTCTATTTCATGAATTTATAGTCTTTTGATTTATCATGTTTGCATTTATATATTTTCTATAAAACTCCCGAAAGACTCTGGATTAACGCCAAAATAGGAGAATCGCTTAAAAAAATTCGAATCTCCCACCCCAGGAGCGCCACTGCAACAATTTTAGAAATCGCTAAGAATAAATTAAAAGGTTCAAAATTTACTTTAATTTCTCAATTTTCAAAAACACAATTTGACTAAAGTCTTTTGTTTTTACAGTGGAAGACATTTAATGTATTCCAAGCGACGTTTCTTAAGCCTTTTCCTTTGCCAACTTGTAACTTAGAACAGTGGATGTCTCTGTGTGTGTGAAGATGGTGTATGTAGGTGTGTTATAAATTCTCGAAATAGACTTTTCATAAATTTTATCACGTGTTAATTTTCGCACAGATAACGTGTCTAGGTTGGCGTTTCGCATTTGCATTTTATTGCCGCCATCGCAGCCTCCCCTATGTATTCTATGTGTATGTGTCCCTTATACATAGGCAAGTCACCCTTGCTATCTAACATTTATATTTTCTTATATTTTTACGAGGCGCCTGGGTCATATTCTCGATGGGCCTGGGATCGATTCCTCACTTGGGTAATTGAACCCACCTGAAATCATCTCTCGGAAATCGTCACCACGCAAATGACAGCCTCATTTATTGCCTTTTTTAAAAATACATTTCTATTTCGTTGAGGTATTATTATTGGGACAATAAAAAATTTAATTAACTTTTTTCAAACTAGATGCTATCTAAAATACATTTGCATTTAATAGAATTATAGTTAATATAATAATTAAATATTCTTCTAAATAGATAAATTTCGTATTTGTTAAAGAAATTAAAAATAGGCTTATCAGCGAGTTAAATTATTAATTATAAATTAAAAAAAATAGGGGTCAAAATGGCCTCAGATGTCGAAAACAAAGCTTAAACAAATTTAAAAAAAAATTATGAATTGTGAATTTTATTTGTCCATATTTGAATAGTACAAACTACCTTTTGACCGCTAGTTCATATACAGTATTAGTTCAAGTGTATTTTATAGCTCAGTGGTTCCCAACCCGTGGGCCTCGGGATGATTGGAACTGGGCCGCGGATTTCTAAGAAATGATAAAAATTATATAGAGTATATATAGGTTATATACATATACTGGGCCTCAGCGTTTTTTTTACGGAAAAAGTGGGCCGCACATCAAAAAAATCTGGTGTGACTGGCGCACGAACAATTTTTTTAAATTCAAAAATCAATTAATTTTTAGATTCTCTTTAAAATGTATATTCTCATTTTGCAATTGAAATCTTCTGTAGACCACTTTACTCTTGTATTTCATAGGGAAGATAGAAATGGTTGCCATGGTAACAAAATATAAATATTTTCCCATACTTATAAATTTTACATCTGAATTCATATGTTCCGTACTGTCGGGAACTAAATATATGTCGACACAAAAAATCTGGTGTGACAAGCACAGAACACAACTTTCGATTACCGATTCTACTCTGTTCTGTTTACAATTCAGACTTCGCAAGAATTTTTTTTTTTTTATTTTGACTCCCGATAATTGGCAATCCCGATAATTCATAGAAAATCGTCCAAACCGTGACTATACAAATTATCATGTTACTACTGTATTAATAATATAATATCATTAATGTTTCAAGTTTAAGTTATCAACAATTTAATAATCTTACATATTTCATAATTCTCATATTTACTATTAATTTAGTTCCGAATATTAAATCATATTTGCATTTATTTAATAACATGATGAATATATTAATAATATAATTTCTATATAATAGGATTGGTTTACCTAGTATAAATACATTATTAAAGCGAATCAGACCGGAAGATTGATTTTATTATCATTTTTTTCTAAATTTATATTTATAAAAAGCTTTTGTTGTTTGTATTTTTATTATTATTATTATGGGAGTTATTAATTATAGACCACATTTTGAATTTTTAAAAATATAAATACTGAACAACGTTTCGACTACTTATTCTGTAAATACTGTACGCTTGCTCTGATTTAAGCGAACTAACCTCAAAGGGACACCGAGAAGTTAGTAGCATTTTTTACCCAATGAAGTTAGCAACATACAATCATCTTTATGAAGTTAGTAACTGTCACTAAAGCAAGTGTTTTTTTATTTTTATTTCTTGTAAGGCCTTTTTCGGCAAATAAGGCTTTTTAGACCCCGTCTCTATTTATTTCAATTGGATTGGTAAAAGCAAGGATCATGATTGTTACAAAATGTTTTTTGATTGTATATGTTGCTAACTTCATTACATAAAAATGCTACTAACTCCTAGTACAGATTGAATGAACGCTTTTTAAAATAATTCAGTATATATAATAACTTCTCAACAATGTAATAAAAATTTATTTAAAAATACAAAAAATTTTTTTACAAAAACAAATTTTTTAATCATCCGTAGGAATAAATCAAATTTCGATGTTCCAGCAACCAAATCTCGGTAGCAATGTTATTTCATTAATCAAACTAATAATGTAATGTTAACACTTTTAATAACAAAGAACGTTTCTTTATTAAGATTTCAAATATTTTGTGCTTTTAGTCCAATTTATTTTCCTTAAAAAATAAAAAAAAAAAATCGATTTATTTATTCGAATTCGAAAGACGTCCTTTTAGTAAGATTGATCCTGCGAGTGTCTTTCTTGGTCTGCCATTAAAACCAAAAGAGATCGTATTCCCGAACAAAAATGAGGACTCCGTTTTCTCACTCGGCTGGCAAATATTTATTGTGTCTGGGAAGACCGTGTCAAAGGGCCATTAAACCCTCTGAAGAGAAGAAGGGCTCCTCTCTTCTCTCTATCTCTCTGCAAACCCAGCCAAAGACATTAGGCAAATTGCCCTTCGACTCAAACCATTCACGTCTTGTCTTATTCTCTGGACTTGGAAATTGAGAACACGATATGACTAAATGATAAACTTTCACCTCTAGTCAGTTAATTATCTAAAATTGTAAATTTTTTATTATCATAACATTATTTAAAATTTCAATTTCTCTTCTCAGATACAACTTTTATTACTTACTAATACCTACCAGTATATATGAAATATATAGAGAGAAAATATTGTGATCATGTCAAAAATTCGATGTCGAGATTTTGATGGAAATATTTAGGTCCCCAGAGTCCAAAAAAAGGAGGTCCCGCAAATAGGTCTGTCTCTGTGTTTGTGTGTGTGTAACGATTTTAAGCATGAAGGAATTGAGCTACTGGATTGAAATTTTATATTTAAGTTAGGTACCTTCCCAGGCACTCAAAATAGGTTTTTGAACAAAATCGGTCAAAAAGTACTACTACTTTACTGATGTACTTTTTCAGTTTTTTTTTTTCGATTTTCTCAAAATTCGCTTCATAGATTTTGATCCAAATTCAAAAATCAATTATTTTTTAGATGCTCTTTAAAATGTATATTCTCATTTTGCCCTTGATATCTTTTGAAGCACGCTTTACCCTTGTATTATTCAATAGGACCCACTTATGAAATGCAAGTGGTCAAGTTTGGAGCTAAGGTGCAATTGGAAACTAAATATATATAGTTGAGGACCGGAGCTACAAACAACTACTGTAAATATATATATCTCGGCACAAAAAATCTGGCGTGACAAGCACAGTATAGAACTTTCTCTTATCGAAGAGTAAAAGAAAGTTCTGTGGTGTGCGACCAGTCACACCAGAGTTTTTTTTTGTAAAACTCTTCTTAATTTTTAGACAAACTACTAATTAATTTTTGAAAAATCAAATTTGATTTAGAGCGGAAATTCTCAATTTTTATGAATGAAAATATAAAGGTAAAAAATAAATAAATAGAAATTATTTTTCTTAAGGCAAATATTTTTTCTTTTTATTACTGTTTTGGTCTTAAATGCAGGTCTTCATCAGAAACGCTAAATTATACAATTAATAATAAATAATTTTTTTTACAAAAACTTGATAATAAATTAAATACATATATTTATTAAAATGTATTATATTAGTTTTTATTTTTTGTAAAAAAAAAGCTATGTGTATTGCTAATTGTATATTTTAGCGTGTTTCTAATGAATAGCTGAAGTTCCTGTTTATAGAAGGCCTAATAAAAAATACAAAATATTTGGAGGATTTTTTATTCATTATACAAAAATAAATTACCCTTGATAAAGTTGAATAAAATTAGGGTTCCAAAAATTACTTGCAAGTGGCACAACTAAATTTACTTATTATTTTTATTTTAGTCCAAGAAGATAGGGCCTATATAAATATTTATTTAAAATGCAATTGGACAAATTAGAATTTAAGCCTCTCTGTTTTTATTCCGACAAACAAAAAAACTTTAATCGAATTATCTCATTAATCTAGTGTATCTCTAAAGAAAAAAATTAAAATTAACTAATAAACTAAGATTCTTCATAGAAATAAAAAAAAATTCATATCATTTAAATGGTTCATATTTAATATTTTTATGTTTATGTATAAAAAAGATACGATTTACTATAAACTTATGAGTCGTTTGGGATTTTATTAGTCTAATTTAAGAAATTAACATTTGTAAATGCCTATAAAAAAGTTTGCCAATGAAAAAAAGAAAGTTTTTGTTTATATCTATTTGTTTTTATATGAATAACATAATTAATGAATTTAATATAAAATTGTGTGTTAGTTCTGGATGCCAATTTCTTATTATTAGTTTTCCTGCGCGCCCGCAACATAGGCCACTTGCGTTGCATGCACAAAGATTACTTTTCTAATACAGATATTTTATTACGATTAACTAACTTTCCATTATAGAATAGAATAATCAAAATTTAAATTTCAGCCGTATTTAGGGAACTAGCCGAGCCACCCGCCTTCGGGTGGCCATTTTTAAAGGTCTTTTTTGGCATATGAGATCATTGTTTTTTGGAAAGCTATCAAATTACAACAATCACAATTTAAACAATTCCGGGGGAGGGAGACAATGTATTCTACTGTTACTACTGTTCTACCAGTTACTGAACCTATGGATTATTTCATTACGAGGACAAGTCGCTTAACCAGCTACATGATCATGAATGAAGAAATCAAGAAGGGATTTAGATTTTAACAGAGTCTATATTTTTTTTTTGGGGGGGGATATTTTCGGCATCTTAGGCCATATAGATTTTAACGATACTAATTATTTTTAAATAGGGTATATTTGGTGGTCCAGGTACTCAGAGTCTCTATTCGTTTAAAAAATTAAACAAATTTTCAATAATTCTGTCTTCAAACTTGTGTTGGTCATTAGAAGGTTAACACCTTAAATAACAACCTTATTTTTTTTTATTATTAAATCAATGAAATCAGTATTTATTTTTACAACAGGAAATGGAGGAGAAGCAGCCAAAAATATAAAGTCTTCAATTTTCACAAATTAATGAAACGTTTCGGAAAAATTTTATGATCCCATCATCGGTCCTTCAAAATTGTTTAGCTGTCATAAGGACACAATACATGAGACAACTCACCTGTACATATGATACATTTTTTTTTTTTTTTTTAAATTCGTTTAAAGTCTTTTTCGGCATCTGAGGCCATTTAGACCCGACGGTCCAATAATTCAATTGAAATAAATTTTGTCGCCTGGGACGGGATGCGAACCCGCGACCCTTGGTACAAATGGCCAGCCCGCTAACCACTAAACCAAGGCCAGAACTCATATGATACATAAATAAGCATGTATTGTGCTCATATGACCAACTCTGGATCCTAAACAATTTTGAAGGTCCGATGCTGGGATAATAAAATTTTTCCGAAACGACTCATTAATTTGTGAAAATCGGAGGCTTTATATTTTTGGCAGGATAAAGAAAGAAAAGCAGCTAGTATTTATTTTACTTATTTAAAGCGTATTAGGTTAACGTTTCGGTCTTGGTCGAAACCATCTTCAGAGCTTATGGGCTCTTTTCTCCTAAGCTAAATGATTTTGGTTGCTTAACTTCCAGTAACCAAAGATGGAGATTGGAATAAAACTAAGTACCCTCAAAGAATTATCTAAGGGTATAGTATGAAATTACTCTGATGAGTTTTGCCAGATTGGAAACAAAATAATCAATTTAGAAATAGAAAAAATATTTTTAATTAAAAAAAAAATGGCAGGAAATAATTATAGCTTATTGTTGGTCAGAGTGGGCCATATTATAACAAATTATAAATAAAATAGGTTGCCTGTTCATTCGATGGAAAGTGATTATGTTTTATTTCCAATAATAGGATGGAGGTTGATATCTCTGTTATTTTTCCGCTGAACAAACAAAGCGATCTGAGGCAATACAATTAGAGATAAAGCCATTCATTCATTCATTGTATGATGGAATTATGAAACCCACTCGAATTCCACTCACTTTATTTTTTACGAGCTTTTTCTTTCACTCATTCCTCTTCCTCTTTGCAAATACACATTGAGACCGATCAGCACTTGACTTTTTTTTGCGAATCTATTCTCTCTCTCTCTCTCCCATTCATTGACAGATATAATATCCTCTTCGGTTGATTTAAACGTGTATCTATAAATCAACTTGCCATTTTGTTTGTTAATATTTATAAACAAAAACGCCTTTAAAAAAAAAAAAAAGTTCAATTTTAAAGAAATATTGCTTCGAAAATGACGTTAAAGAATATATGAAAAACTTTCTTTCTTTTATATTATTTTATTGATTTATGTATGTAAAATATATTTAATTTGATTTACTTTTTAATGTTTGTTTTATTGAATTTTCGGCAACATCTAATCATGGGCGTATAACTAGGGGGGTGCCGGGTGGCCAGCCCCCCTCCCCCAGAAAGCTCCTTGCCCCAAGAAAAATTGAGAAAATATGGGTCTTTCCAGGCCCACCGGAGGGTAGCTGGTCCCATGCCCCCCCCCCCCCCAGATTCCATGCCTCCACGAACCCTTTGTGTACTTCATGAACACTATTAATTTGATTGGTCAAAATGACGCAATTTTTACATCTCATCCTTCAAAGGACTACAAAGAATAAAAAAAATCATTCCATTCTTTTATTTGGTTAATTCTTCATTTATATTTTATTCCCATTTCTCTGGTAATAGGTGAAAATTTATCCATGCTCTTACAATGTTACCCAATTAAAATGGAAATGCTAAGAATCCAACCAATATTTTTCCGATCTATATAATTCAAATTCATTAGAAATAGAGGGCGAAACGGAATCCTCTCTCACTCTCTCCACTTGACAATTACCTTCATTTATATTCCAAAGGAATTCCTATTAATAATTATACTCTGAACTTTAGTTCTCTACGAGTTCCATAAATTATTAATAGGCCAACAGATAAATTAAAATTTTCATTGCGAATAAGGCCTATGAAATTTGTATGCCAGTTAGTTAGTATATTTGCTTAAATAGATCATGAGAGGAATATTCCGACATTTTGATTTCTCATTTGTATGATAATTAATTTCATCAGTTTAATATATATTTTATATAAGGTGGGATTTTATTAATTATCGTAATCTAATTTCTTGTATATTTTATCTTCTTAGTTTTGGGTGACTGGGAATCGCTCTTAATGTTAGGAAGCGACCAAAAATGCAAATCAAAATCTGTCTGTGTGTGTTTTTTTTCTCCATTTGACCAGCTCTTACTAGGTGCCAGTTTTTAAGAATTTAAACATTAAAACAGAATTACTTATAAATTAGAAGAATTTAAAAGATAAATCTCTCACAAAAAAGCCGTGATGATATCACGAATCTTCTTCCTCCGTTCCATGGTCATAACTATTGAAAGAAGATAGCAGGATTCTCATACTCGTAGAACAGGGGACTTTGAGACTGATTTCTCCGTAGAGAACATCACCCTGATGTTTGTTTTTCGAACACCCAAGGAAAATTGCTCTACGTCCCCAATGGATTGATTATCACAATCACAAAAGGGCGTAAGTCTCATCTTGAATCGATGTAACATCCTTGGGGTCACTAAATGTCCCAGTCTAAGACGAACAACGAGAACCAGCAGCCTCCTATACAATGGCGGGTCATGGAACCAAGGATTGCCGCCAATCTTTGGACGGATGGAGAAGAAATAGGAAGTGTGTGTGTGTGTGTGTCTGTGATTAAAATAAGAGAAATGTTATATTTAAGTTAGCCACGCATGAAAATAAGCTTTTGAAGTAGAGCATTAGTACTTTACTGATGTTCTTTTTCATTTTTTCCGATTTTCTCAAAATCCGCTCCATTGATTTTGATTAAAATTCATAAATCGATTATTTTTTTTTTAGATACTCTTTGAAATGTATATCCTTTCAAAATTGTTTGAAGCACACTTTACTCTTGTACTTCATAGGAAAAATAGGAGCAATGGCTGCCATGGCAACAAAATATATCACTGTTTTAATTAATTTTCTGTAATCATTTTTATATCATAATCAGTTCAATCAAAAAATTTTATCAAAATCATCCCGAGTAAAAATGACACCCGCAGGAGGTATGCATAGTGAGGGAACCTTTAAGGACACACAGGGATATAGACTCCCGCACCAGGGACACATAGAGATACCCACGCCAGCACCAGGGACACACATTTTTCTTCTGGTCACTTTCTAACTACTGTGTGTGTCCCTGGTGCGGGCGTGTGCCTATCTCTGTGTGCCCTCTGAAGCATAGGCGTAGCCAGAAATTTTTGATGGAGGGGTTCAAGAAAATTTTTTCAAAAATTTGAAAAATTTAAGATTATTTTAGGGTATATAAATCATTTTTTTTTTTATTTAGCTAGTGTAAATTATTATATTTTAATTTCTCTTACCCTATGTGAAATATAATTTCTATTATAGAACTTAAATATCTAGTCATGGCTTGGGTCAACCCCCCTGGCTACGCCTATGTCCTGAAGGTTCACTATGCAGACCTGCAGTGTTGATCCCTCGATCATTTTAAATCATTTTTACTCTG
Source organism: Euborellia annulipes (assembly GCA_023213315.1). Lineage (NCBI taxonomy): Eukaryota > Metazoa > Arthropoda > Insecta > Dermaptera > Anisolabididae > Euborellia > Euborellia annulipes. The sequence goes on along the minus strand of JAKCPI010028104.1, from coordinate 4,709 downwards.
GATAATGTATTTTGAATGGCAATGACCTAAGGTCGCCGAATAAAGGAATGTATTGTAGCCTCCTACTGTCGGATACCAAATAAATTAAACTTAATACAAAAAATCTGGTGCGACAAGCTCTCAAAACACAACTTTCAATTATCGAAGGCAAGAGAAAGTTGTGTGCTGTACGACTAGTCACACCTGATTTTTTTTTATTTTATTACTAGAACATGAATTAAATTTGGCAACTGTAATTTTTTCCCATTTCCATTAGTCATTTTAAAATAACTACACTTAAACAGCTTTACCATTCAAATATCCATTTATAAAATTAAGAATTTATAAAAAAAAAAAATTTCATTGAAATATTAAAATATCATGAATATTACAGTTGGAGTCATTTTATTATTAAAATATGAATAAAGGACTACTTTATGATTTAGTATAATGTATTTTAGAGCTTTTCCCATGTCTCTTTTTTTTAAGATAATAAGTTATTTGTTTCACAATTATGGATACTTTAAAATATATGAATTATTTATATATTAATTATATTTTAACGAATAATTTATCGAAGCAAATTTTTTATATTAAAATAAATTTCAAAGGATAAATTTCAACAAAATAATCCCATGAATAATAAGCTACAGACTATATATAGATATGTATATAAATAAAGCGTTCTTATCTCTTCATTCAACATAAAATGCTGTTTTCTGCTTTTCGACCTCTCTGAATTATTTGTACAAAAATATTTTCTTCTTCACTGCTCCATATAAAGCAAATATATATATTATTTTCGAGATCTCACATCAAAAGTCAATTGCGTTTAAAAGAAATTGAATAACATCAACAAATCGAATTTCGCCTCCGGATTCAATGTAAACACTTTATTGATATTGTTAATTTTTTTTTTTTTTTTTCATGAAAAGTTGTGGAAGAATCTAAAGAAAGTAAATTTGTTTTATAAACATTAATCCCGAAATTTATTTTTTTTTTTTAAAACGACCCATGGGCGTACCCAGGATCAAATCTAGGGGGGGGGCATGGTCAGATCATGGTCGTCCAGGGGGGGGGGGCAGATCATGGTCGTCCAGATTGTGACATAGCTATTTTTTATATAGAGGGGTAAAGCCTTCGAATTAAAGGCCTAAAAACCCTCGAGTCCTAACAAAAAGAATCATTCCCCGTCGCCAACCACCAATTTTGTTTCGTTTCATCACTTTATAAACATTTAATTTTTTTTTTTGTTGCTTCTAGGGGGGGGGCAGCTGCCCCCTGCCCCTCGCTGGGTACGCCCATGAAACGACCCCTTAAATGATCGAGAAAATGAACAAATTAGTGATGTAACCGAAATTTCAATCGCAGGAGATAGGCAACCATATCACCTTGTGTGTTATACAGGCGGCGGATTACAAGGGTAGAGAGAAAACTCAAATCACAGTTACCGCAAAAAATGTATCCAAAATTGCTAACTAAAGTTTCCTCCTTCTGAAGGTGGATAGTGAAAGAAATTACCCCACCCCCTCTCCCAAAAAGAAGGCATTAAATTTTATAAAATTCATTTTGCTTTAAATTTTTTTTCATAATCAGTTGTAGCTAATTATTTTATAAACACCCTATCTCAAAATAGTAATATATAAACTTAAAGCATTTTCTCTTAAAATTTAAACATTCTTTCTCTTTATTTAATTCCCTAAATTCAAGCATTAAATTATGATATCTGAGGAGATAAAACTTTTTATAGCTGTAATAAAATCATAAAAAAATTATAATAATTTTTTTCAAATAAAAAAAAAGGTAAAGTAATCTGCATGGTGCTATTTTGAAGTGAGAATGTTTTTAAAATTCATTTTTTTTCCCTCTGATTTATAAAAGAGTAATATATATATTTTTTTTAATTCATAAGATAAATCAAAATTTTTTATTAGGCTATTTATTTAAAATAATTCCTGATTAAATTCTTTCTTAAATTTACCTTAATTAATAAATATTTATAATTTATAGCCTAATAATATTTTTTTGTGCTTAACTGCTTATGGTTGATAAAAACTTGAAATGATTATATATACTCTGTTCATATATTAGTTCATATGTGGGTGCTGGAAGGTAGGCAATCCAATTACCAATTAAATGTTTTTTTTATTATTAATCACTCTAATGCTTGTATTTCAGTTGTTATAACATAACCAGCTGCACGTGGTTTTTATTTACCAACATATTAATCAGTGAGGCGCTACGGTGAAGAGGGAAAATAGCCTCCGAGATTATACTGGTGATAAATAAAAACCACGTACAACTAATTAATTAATTGTTAATATTAATTGTATATATTTATATAATGATTATTAATTATTAATAATTCTTCATACTTTTTAATTTTATTTTTTAATAAACTTGTATTAAAAATATGGTCTTTGTAACAGGAGTGAACAGGAGAATAGAATAGTAAAGGAGTGTGTTGGAGTAAAAAAAAAAAAAAAAAAAACACCTCTCTGTTTTTAATCTCCGGGTATATTCTTTGCTAATATATCATATAAATTAAGAGGATATCTATCTCTACCTGATTAGTGCTGCGACCCTGTGGAGACTTTTAGAATTATAAGTATAATTTTTAAAGTTTCCACAAGAGTGCAGCACAAATCAGATATTTTATTCAATTATAAAGATTTTCTTTCTATACTCAATATATATATAATTTATATGATAAATTACCAATGAATAATGTACCCGGAGATAAAAAACAGAGAGGAGATTATTTTTTTTTTTGGAGCCAACACACTCCTCTACTATTCTATTCTCCTGTTCACTCTTGTTACAAAGACAAATTTTTTTTATATTTTTTATACAAATAAACTTATTAAAAAAATAAAATTAAAACTTATGAAGAATATAAAATATATTAATAATTACATTCCATTGATTGATTATATTAATAAATACATTATATCAAAAATTCATTCCACATCTCTTACATATATATAAAGATCAAAACCTTTTATCCGTCAGATCCTATCAAATTGATTTTTATAAATGTTACGAATTAAAATTTAAATTTTTAAAGCTCAGAAGATAAAAAAAACTCCTTTATAAAAAAATTATATTATAAAAAAGAAAATACTTTCCGTAGTAAATAATAAAAAATTCATATTCTTTAATCTCTTTTGCGCCGTATTTTGAGTTCAGATAGACGAAGATGAAAAAAAAAAAATAAAATGTTCTCTTGATATGTATTATAAATTTGAGAGTAGAAGAGAGGCTTATAAAATAAAACCAAGGAGATTTCTTTAAATATCTCTCGGGGGAAAATATGATAAAATTTATCTTAGAATTCTTTTGATGTGATCCTCTTATCTAATATTTCCTTTTGATGTTTACAAAGGAGAAACAGAAACGGTATTTTAATTAATCGACTCAATTACTTTAATTATTTTCCTTTTTCTAATGCGCGGCCTTAAATGTTCTTCAAATGAAAGCTATTTTATGTATTATCTTTATATTTTACGTTTGTTTTTGTGCAGTCTAGCGCCAAAAAGGCTTAACCTTTTTATAAATTTTAAATTCAAACATTGATAAGAATAACTGGGTCTTTTGAAAAAAAAAATCTTTTATTAAATAAGCACATACAATTAAAAAAAAAAAATAATATCCGTTTCTAAAGATAACTGGTAGCTTCAAACAGAGAAGTCTTTTGGGGGGGGGGGGGGGGCAGGGGGGACTTCTGATCCTTTTAAATTTTATATTATTCTAAATAAAATATATATAGGTATATAAAATACTGTATATAAACTCTAGAAAATTAATTTAATTAAATAACGTTTAGCCAAATTTTAGATACCTATTTGTAAGTAAATTTTCGGTAAAGTCAGAAAAAAAGTTTACCCCCCCCCTCCCTTAAATCGAAGCTGTTGTCTTCAAATCAAAGTCTCATCGATATCTGAGGCCAAGTAATCTTAAATTTTTACTTTTCCTTTTCTCTTATCCATATACTATATATGAAAATGTATATATTTAAAGTATTAGATCATTGTTAAAAATTCGAAGTTGAGATTTTGATGGAAATACACGTATTGAGGTCCCCTGAGTCCAAAAAAAGTGGGTGTCTGTCTGTGAACAAAATATCTAGGAGCTAGGAGGTCGAAATTTTGTATTTAAGTTAGGTACCCCCCTGGCATGTAAAACGAAGCTTTTAAACAAAATCGGTCAAATAGTACTAGTACTTTACTGATGTACTTTTTCAGATTTTTTTAAAATTTTTTCAATATTTGCTCTAATGATGTTGATTAAAATTCATAAATCATGCTCTTTAAAATGTATATTCTCATTTTGCCCTTGAAATTGTTTGATGCACACTTTACGTTTGTACTTCATAAGAGAGATGAGAAATGGATGCCATACAAACGAAATATAATTATATTTTCTGTTTATAAATTCTACTCTACCACCTGAAACGTAATATATGTTGACAAAAAATATCTGGTGTAATAAGCACAGAACACAACTTTCATGGTGTGTCCAAATTTTTTAAAATAAAATTATATTTTGACACCTATAAAGGTAATTTTTCAGAATTTGAACCAATTATTACACTTTGGTATTATTATAAATTTAATAATCCCTCCAATTATCAACCTAATTGCTATTAAATCTCATTTAATCCATTTTAGTAGATAATATACTTTTACTTTCTCTTACCTATGTATATATGTAATATATATATAGAGAGA
>JAKCPI010028103.1:0-13473 GCA_023213315.1 Euborellia annulipes | reverse complement strand
ATATATATTACTTATATATAAATAAATACTGTTTAAAATAGTAGCCTACATATTATTATCATATCCCAATCCATTTCCATTTCGAGTCTATCATATCAAGCATTTTGTATTGTCATATGGCACATGTCAAAAGAATGTTATACTATTGTACTTTGCATTTATACATAATTCCTATGTTTCAATTGAATGAATAATTTATGAATAGACAAAATGGAATGAATGTTATTAAACAAACATGATTTAGAGATTAGGCATTTTAAAATAATTGAGAGCAAATCTGAACTAGGGGGGTGGGGGGGGAGAATAATTGAATCATTTGGAATCTCATAAAAAAGATTCAATTAATTAAAAAAGAAATTATTTCACACATTTTATTTTAAGAAATAACCAGAATATTTAAAGAAAATTGTTGGAGAGTTGAGAAAATTGGAAATAAGTATAAAACGTATAGTTTAATAATTAGAATCGTATTCTTAAAAATATATGAGTTGATCACAATTAATAATTTTGTTTTAGCGGTAGTAATCTAGGATTATATAATCCACGTGCTCGATCTTTAATGACGGAACTGTTCGCTATTGGTAGCCCAAACTGCCTTTGTGTGTGTTATGTTCACCACAAATACAAATGAATTAATGTTAAAGAAATTAAAGAATAAATGATATTTTCTGTTCCAAATTGTAGAGGTTGTTGTATTAATAATTATGAAAGAAACCCTAACTCATTTTGCTCGTTCAGAGAGCTATGATTAAATAACAAATGAGTACAAAATTCTAAGCCTAAAACCGCTCATTTAAATATAGTAGGATTTGGGCAAATTTAAATGCTACTATTATAGATTTCAACAATCATAGGGTATTGAAATGGAACCTATCATTAGAAATAAATAACCATTAAATAATCATCAAACTAGACGAGATGTGACTTTTGCGTGTCGCTATCAGCAATATTGATATAAGTTTATTAAATTTTCTAATGAATAATTTAACAAAACTTGAAAATTTTATTCTATAACGGTTAAATTGATATACTGTATTAATTTTTCTATAATTTCAAAAGTTATTATTTAAAATAAAACTTTTAGAATTGGTAGGGTAGTATAATATTTTATATTTAGATATTTTTTGCAAAAATTATATCTTATCCTTTTGAGAGAAAAATTCGACATACATTTAAAGTCAAATATCTCAAAAACAATTCAATAGATTGAAAAACGAAAACAATTATTTAAGGGGGAACAGGAGCGAAGGTGTTACGCATGTTTTTCCCGCTAAGATGGCGTTGTGTATATAAATATAGGCCAGATATAGCCTAAAAGGGGATCGGCTGTTAGACTAGCCTGCCATCTATTGCAAGAATGCTGAACTAATTTGACACATTTGTAAAAATGGGCCTGGGACCCTGGACTATATAGATTACAATAAGGAAGGTGAGGTCATTTTCAGATTTGTAATAAACAAGTCACTTTAAACTCGAATTCATGTTCTGTTCATAATGTAATATTTTTTATTAAATTTAAACAAACTTTTCCTCTTAATTGAATTCATCTTTTCATAATAATATACAAGAAAATATCTTTTTTTTTTTTTATTTTTAAAGATTTTATTAAATTTTTTTTCCTCTTTTTCGATTTAAGATCAAAACTTTTTATTATATGATTATATTAATTTAAGATTTTTCTTCAATCAATCATAACAATCTTGAGATTTTTTTTTTAATAAAAGTTGAAATTAATTTAGAATTTTTTTTTTTAACAAACAACATTTTCATTTATCATTATTCTTACAGGAATAAAAAAAAATGAAAAAAGATTAAGTGAAAATTTATGTAAAGCTGTCATCTAAATTAAAATTTTATTAAGAGAGAGAAAAAAGCTAAATCTTCTATTTTTCACACTATACGAATCATAACATAATCCCAAAGAAAAAATATTATAATAATTAGCCTAAATGGAATTTTATAATCAAAGTTAATGATATCTCATTTATTATTAATAGAAAAAATAATCTAGATTTCTAGGGCACGGTAGTTCCTTTCCCGTTAAAGCAGGTACCTTCTCTTTTAACAAATCATATATAAGTAGCCTCTAACAATAATATTGTGTTGCAAGTCGAAAGACAATAAAAATTTTTATAGCGTTTTCTAGACTGATGATGGCACGGAAAATGAGGTAGAGAATTTAAAAAAAAAATTAAATTTTTTTTTTAATAAATAAATAAATAAAATAAATTTATTAGGATTTATTTAGCGGCACGTTTGAGAGGGTTGCGGAGTATAAGAATATACCTAAGGTAACCAGCTAAAAATGAATATTCAAGTGACGAGTTGAATAATAAAAAAAAGCCAACACTAACCAAATACAAGAGAATATTTTTTACCTTTGAAATTAAAAATTGTATTCAATAATTAATTGTTTTTGAATATATTACGAGATAAAAAAAAAATGACATCACAGTGCCTTTTTGTTCATTTTCTCTTTTAATCTAATTTTTTTTTTTTTTTTTTTTAATGAAAAAAGAAAAATTAATACAGTATATAAAAAAAAATTATAGAGCTTAACTGAGAGATTATTTATTTTAAACTAATAAATGAAAGTTAAATCTAAAATAAATTAAAGTCGTTTGCATGGGGAAAAAAAATTAGAATTTTTTAAGTGAATCTTCTGTACAAAAAAAAAGGTGTGATAGAACGGAGAGGAGTACTAATAAAGAGGAAAGACGATTTGGGTCCATTGCCTTCGGACAATAAATAGAAGGTCGCGTGGCCAAGCAAATAGAGAGAAAAAGAACGAAAAAAAAAAAAAAAAAAAATTGGAAAAACAAATTTCGTCTCGATAAAAAGGGGGTAATTGAGAAAAGAAAAAAAAAACGAAAGAGAAAGAGAAAAGAAAAACAAACAGATGAGACGAAATAAAGTTCGACTTGAGGGAAAAAAAGAGTATAAAGGAAAAGAGGGGGGATGGGGTAGGTGGGGTGGGGGGCAATCTAAACGGTGTCGACATGCAAATTGAAGTCAACGCCACACTGGGAATAATTTCACACTCATAAGCTGCAAAACGAATAAATAAAATCTTTATTAATCTGGAAATTTAGAAATCAAATGGAATAAATAAATTTTACATCCGGAAAAAATTAATAATTTTCCAAATTTTGTAACCCAGCTAACTTATGGAAAATCTCTTGAAATGAAGCAGGGGTCGGCAATCTTTTTAGGGGGTTAAGCAACTTTAAAAAGAAACATCTTTAGAAGGGACGCAGAGTCAAGGCTACGTAGCTAAATCCCAGGGCTACTTGACCTTTAATGTAATTATCATATTTAAAATAATGAGTATTGAAGATACTCAAAGCTTATATGGCCTAAGATGCCGAAACGACTTGAAAAAAAAAAAACTCATTGCTATTGGCTTTAAAGAAGGTAGTTAACTTGAGTCGGAGCAAGTGCACAGTACTTGAAAACGACTGCAGAATAAGTAGTCGAAACGTTGCACAGTATATTTTTAAATCAATGAAGTCAGTGGCTGCTTTTCTATAAACGGGAGAAGGAACAGGTACAGCCAAATTTAAAAGCCTCCGATTCTTTACAATCCATTGGGACGATTCGGGTTAATTTTATTGACCCATCTTCAGTATTTCCTAGATATGATACAACAAATTAGATGGAATATTTGAATAACACAAGAAACCAACAAAATTATTTATGTACGATTTATATCATTTATATACGACCAACTCCGGTACATATTCCCTGAAGATGGGTCAATAAAATTAATCCGAAACGTCTCATTTGATTGTAGAGAATCGGAGAATTTTTATTTTTGGCTGCACCTGCTCCTTCTCTTGTTTATTCTATTTTTAATAAATAATTAATACAAAATATGGTCGCTAATTAAAAACTACCATAATAATAAAATGGCAAAAAAATAGTACTGCAACTAACGTCAAAATATCACCTAACACTGGGGAATCTTTATGAAAACCTGGCTGAAGGGGAAGATTACTATACCCTAGTAAATAGGCAAGGCCAAGTTCTGCTGTACCTCGGATGGGTGGACTCTGAGAAAAAAGAATTGCTGAACAATTCATAGCAATTTTTATAAAAATAGTTAATATGTCCTGTGATGTTAACATTGACTTTCAATTAATTAAAATGTGATATGCTTATGTGTCGTTTCGATATATTCTGGAAAAACTTTTAATTTTTACCAGCCAAGTTGCCGCGGTTCAACTAGTTGAAGTGGGGTAGTCATACTGGTAGATACATTATTAAATTGATTAAAACAATAAAACCTTTACAATGAATTTTTTCCATAATATTTACCCAACAAGCTACTTGTATTATGAAGGTAATCGCGCAATAGTAGCTAACCAAGTAGATAACATTGCGAAACTCCGTATGGAGGCGATGTGAAGAATCCGAAAGCAAAATCATTATATTTCAAGCATATGAAAATCAAGAGGAACTTTAAAAGTAAACGCACACAAATACTTGACTTTACTTGACTGGAGCAACCCATGTATTTATAAGCATGTGCAGACACTGCGATCGGAACGGACCCTCAGTTCGCAGTTTTGACATAATTCAATTTCACAAAATCTGACCTAAAAAAATCAATGTTCTTGGAAGAACAATCACGATTATATATTCATTTCACATGTTATTGTTAATTACTGTGCAACATAATTAATTAGCATCTAGAGGGGAGATTTTCTTGGCAAACTCCAAGGTTTGAAACAGTAACAGGTGCATGCGGTTAATGGAGGATTTGACATCTTGTCAGGAAGTATCTGGTACCAGTACTGTTAACTATACACCTATCCCAGGTGATATTTGGGATAATTTGCGTGTCGGCACATCGCGTGTGAAATGCCTTTTTGACTTGTGCCGAAATACAAACAAACAAAAGAGAAAACAATCTTAAGATGTATTTCTACTATTATACATAGAAAAAAACAAGATTGATTGACATTTAAAGACAAGATAAATGATAAGGTTGTTTATTTGAATTACGCAACTTGCTTGCAATTGTATTTTTTATTTTGTATTTCACCTTCAAGTCAATGTTGATGTTTATTATTTGAATCCGACTACGGGGGGTGACATGATTGATGCAGTTATCAATTAATTAATGCAATAAAGTTTCGAGAAGGTGGGTGGGGATCCCCCTGCTCCTATGAGCTGCAAAAGCAGAGGTCGTGTCTTCAGACGGCTTGATTGACGTCTCGCTTAATGACACGTAGCAAACGAGCTAAGGACGAGCCCTAGATTAACATGCACCGCCCCCCCTCGCAGGCAAGATTTTTATTTAATAAACAAAAAATTGTGGTAACAAATATTGTTTGTCGGTTTTACTATAGATAATCCTGGAGAGCAAAAGGACCAAAAATTTTATATGTAAAATTTCTTTCCTTAGACAGGATTCGTACATCTCTGATTAATTTTATGGTTGAAAAAAAAATTAGTATATTTTTGGAATAACTATTTATATACTTTAATCAACTCATCCAATCCAAATTAACCTTTTTCAAGTTACGTTCCGATTCGTTAAGCCGTTTAAGCTATGCTCTAAATATATTAGCAAATTTATTTTTATCTAGAAAAATAATAACGATTATGACTTGAAGTAATTGGACCTTAAAACAAACAAAAAAGTGTTTAAAATAATTTAAAAATTCAACTGTTAAAAATAACTAATTTCATTAAACTATAAAAGGTTAGGATCGTTCTAAATAAAAAAATATTGGAATTTATGAGAGGAAAATTTTATAACAAAATTAAGTAAATTTATGTGTATGAAGCTTTTATATGAATATATATAAGGGTTGTTCTTTTTGGATGGTTGCAGAAGTTAAATTTTTGTAAGAGACACGTTTCTAGGAATCTAATTCGGAGATTTTTTAGTGAACCAGTATAAATAAATTATCTTTCTAAGAATTGGCCAATGTGTCAAATTCGCTTCAGTAATTCTAATGAATATCCGAATATCGAACCCATCATGAAATATTATTTTAATTGAGATGGAACTTGAAATTGTGGATTGACACTCAGAGGGTGAACGTTATTATGTTAGATCAATAATACTATTTCACGAATAAATATTAATCTAACTAGAAAGTAAACAGAAGCTACTATCTGGATTCTTACTAAGAGCAAATAGACTTAATTATCTATATAGATTTAGTCCTGATATGTATCAAAGAGGAATTTGGAATTGATTCAGACCCGGGATTGGATGAGGTGTGATTTTGCAAAATAAATACTGAAGAGATAGATATCTGGATAGAAAAGAGTTTGATCCATGAATTCATCATCTATCTATCTCTACATATAAAAATGAAATGGGAAAAATGTATGTATGTATGTATATGATCTATAGAAATCCACAATTTTCAATGAATCTATTTGAAATTAAGTACACAAATAGACATACATGGACCAGGGAGTAACGTAGTAATAATTTGAATCTCTGAAATATTTTGGAAAATTAATTATAATCAAATTTCTTCAATATGGGAACACAAAATCAACAAGTTGGCTAGGAAAATAGAGAGGCAGGTAGTTGCTCTGTGAAACAGCTTTCTGGCTGACTATGGGCTGGGGGCGGAGCTACGCAGCAGTTGAAAAACGTAGAGAGGACGCATACGACCCTTCAAACAGTTATAAATAGACCCTTTTGTGCTGTGCCCAGTCGGTAACTTTAAGATCCTTCCTTAACATCTTAACACTTGCATTGCAACAAGAAATATCGCAAATTGGCAATAAACTTGCCCGCCGAAGGCGGACTTTGCGACTAGTTTTAAATATTATTGAATGGGACAAGGGCAGGTTCAGCCAAATAAAGAGGCTTTATATCCTTATCGATCCCGGAGACGTTTCGAGATATTTTTAATGTCTCATCATCAGTCCGAATCGAAATATTGCATAAGGATGGTCAGTAAAAGTACAGTATATCTACATTTGAATTTATTATAATGAAATTCAAATACTGCGCTTTTAATGACTACCATTATGCAATATTTCGATTCGGACTGAGGATGAGACATTAAAAAATATCTCGAAACGTCTTCGGGATCGATAAGCATATAAAGGCTCTTCATTTGGCTGAACCTGCCCTTGTTCCAGCAGGGGAAGGTGAAATATTGAAAAAATGTTTTAATTTTTTAGTATATAGAGACTTTTTCGGTTTAGGTTCCAACTCTGAATTGAAGTTTTTCAACAATTCACCAGGGAGCACACATGAAAGAAACTTGGATTAGTAAAAAAACTGTAGATTTAAATTAATAATAATCCAATTCTCTTAGATTTAAATTAATAATATCCAATTCTTAATGATTTTTTTTTTTGCCCGGGAGCCGTGGCTCAGTGAGAAGACATTAGCTTCTCGCACCGGAGTCCCGGGTTCGCTTCCCGTCCCAAGCGAGAAAAATTTATTTCATTTGATTTGACTACAAATCATTTGAAATAAATAGGGATGGGGTCTAAATGGCCTTAGATGCCGAAAAAAATAATGATTTTTTTTTTTAATTTGGTATAAAATAATACCGGATGTATTTCTAAGTCCGCTCAGTCAAACAAAACAGCCCTTGATCTTTTTCGGATCTTTGGCTTTCGTTAATTATAATTTGAATATTATTAAAATTTTTATTTTCAACTTTGAAGTGTTAGAGAGATTTTTATTCATTAACGTCAAGCAACATTCCATAACAAACACACACACACACAAACACAAAGAAAGATCAAATGAAAAGAGGGCACTTGTGTCGTTGGCATGCATTCTGATGTCGGTGCACACACTACTCTCTCACTTTGCATAACGATGTAAAGCTTTCACCCCCAGCAGCACCCCATCGGTGGGTGAAAAACCCTCCTAGACAGGTGTATGTGATGGTTGTGTTGGCTCTGAGTTGGGGTTTGTTGCCAAGGGAGATCATATAACTTTGCGGCTCTCTTTATCCCTTTGTGTCCCTTCAGGCAGTTCGAATCATCATAAAACGATTTATGTCCTATCGAGTTGACATTAAACTTAAATAAATAAATAGAATTTTTTATAGCCTTAAATGGGGTATGGATTATCATTTTTCTCTTTTTATTAGTCACCAACAATACACTATAAAGAGGTCATTTTGTAGTCAGAAATGGAGATAAAAGAACAAGGGATGTCCTAAAGAGATAGTATTTTATTTTATATATTGAAAATTAAATTATAAATAAAAATTTCAAAAAGATGAGTTTCTAATCGATTAACTCTCAATTTGGTTCATTTTTGATAAAAGAGAGAAAAGAATATGACAGACTGCAGAGAAAGGGAAAAGGCCTCCTTCCTCGAGTTGGCAAAAACAGGTTTTTTTTTTTTTGCTTAAAAAAAATAAAAAAATAAATTAAATTAAAGAGGAATGAATTTCTTGTTAAATTTGTTCAAAAAGTTCAATAAGTCCAGATTGGCATAATTAGGGATATTTTTTAAAAAAGCATAAAAATAATAAAAATTTGTGAAGCATTTTATATATTTATATTGTAAGAATATATTATATTACAAAAAAATCTGGTGTGACTGGTCACACAACTTACCTTTGGTAAGAGAAAGTTGTGTTCTGTGCTCATCCCACCAGATTTTTTATGTCGACATATATTTATTTCCTGCCGATAATTAGAATTCAAGTTGTAAAATTTATAAACATGAGAAAATATTTATATATATGGCAACCATTTCTCTTATCTTTCCTATGAAGTACAAGAGTAAAGTGTCCTTCAAACAATTTCGAGGACGAAATGAGAATATACGTTTTAAAGAACATCTAAAAGATAATTGATTTTTGAATTTTGAGAAAATCAAAAATAACTGAAAAAGTGCTTGAGTAAAGTACTAGTACTTTTTAGACGATTTTGTTCAAAAGCTTCATGTCACGTCTCAGGGAGGTAACGAACGTAAATATAAAATTTCAATATCCTAGCACTTTTCGTTCTTGAGATATTTTGTTCTCAGTCGAAAACCACTTTTTTGGACCTCAAAACTATCAAAATCTCGACATCGAATTTTTTACATGAAACGAATACTTTCTATATATACATATATAGGTCTATATAGGTAAGAGAAGCTAAAAATTAGATTGTATATGAATAGACAAGGCCTAATTTTTTTGATCTTGGACCGACACTGTGTATAAGTGTGAGTAAAGTTGAGTTATTTTGGAAACTAATGAAGCGAGGTACCGTAAGAAAGAAAGGATTGGGTTGGCGGGGAAGTAAAGATCAAGGTGATTGAGAGGTCTGTTCAAATTTTGCTGGCAATGAATTGCCTGGTGCAAAATCCCCAGAGTTGCTGTGCAACAAACTAATGCGGACTATTTAATGAATACATTTCAAAAAATAATAAAAAAAAGAAAAAAAAAAAGCTTTTATATAGAAGAGATATTGTTTTGTCAAAATTAATTTTTTAAATTCAAACAAAACTTTCTGACAGAAAATATCCCATTGTGAATATATTCATTAGTCTATTTGTAAACTGAATATATTATGTTATTATCAAAAAACTATTTCTACTATCAATACAGTTACTAAATTTCACATTACACAGAGAGATGTAACTAATATATTTATGCGAGGCGAGCTGTTTGTTGGCTTTCAATTCCAATAAAATGGCTTTATGCTTTCTAGGTTAAAGCTTGAATTTAGTAAATGTATCAAAAAAAAAAAACCTTTTAAAAAGTTCTAATGAATTTTTAATTCAATTTCTAAATATACAATATTTTGTAAATAAATTCAAAGGTGGTTAAATATAAATATCTGATTTTTAATTTATTTACTTACATTAAATATGATCAAAGTGAAGGGCAGATAAAATGAGAAGTCAGCTCACCTAGAACAAAAGAATATGAAGATTAGTAATGAATATATTTAAGAGAATTTATTAAAATATACTTTTAAATCTGACATATCGTCGATTCCGGGAGTTTAAGATTTTTAGTTAGTCTATATCAGGGGTCGGCAACCGCGATCTTTTATCCAAATTGTGTCAGCCTGTACAAAATATATACTTTATTGAACATATTTTAATTTTTTATTTTAATTTTTATAAGTATAATAATTCTATTTAGTAAAAATATATGTTTATAAATCTCTAATACACTCGTTGAAGTTTTTTTTTTTTATTATTTAAGGGAAAACAGGCTCCAGACAGGTTGCCGACCCCTGACCTATATAAATGAAGGAATTGAGAAGACTCCAGATGTTCCAGAAAATTAATTCTCGGAATAACATCATGGGATATATGACTAGAGTCAGAAAATAAATTTCCGAAGGAGATGGTCGGCCTTGTTTATAATATTTAAAATAAATAGTTTTGTGAAATTGAAAGACCCATCAGTGAATTGTACGTATAAATTTCTTCCTTCATTCACTTCTTGGAGCGCCTGCTAGTTAGGCATCCGAGCGTGAAGAGCAGCAAATTTGGATGCCAAACTCAAGGCTCTAAGTTGGTGATTTATAATAGTTTTGTGAAATTAGAGTTAAATTTTCACTAATTGTTATTATAAACATAAGACATTTTGATATCAATAAATTAATAGTAGTTTATTTTAATAATTAACAATACAAAAATTATTATAAACGTTTCGACCAGTATTTTTTGCAAACGTCATCAGGAGATAAATAAAATAGTTAATTATTACTAATCAGTAGACTTTAATTAATAATAAAATTTAAATAATGTGGTGGTTTTCATACCTAAATATCACTATTTGATTTTTTCTCGAAGACTATTATTATTAATCTATTTAATCTAAAAATTTGTACCTGATGGGAGTGTTAAATAATGAACGAACGCTTTTAGTCATATTCAAATAAACATTATATAAATAATTAAATGGTACATTAACTAGTTAAAAATTTACAATAATGAAAAAATATATAAAATTTAAATTAATTAACTATTAATATAATAACGTGCATACTTTATTTATTTATAAAATAACTTATAAATTTAAGCCATTATATAATATACCTGAATAAATAATAATGAAAAAACAGTGGAATATACATATTTATAAAATACATAATACAAAATTATTAATATTGTTTCATCAAATACAATGCTGACTCAGAATTAAAGAATTAGCAACTAGTATTAGGGGCCGAGGGTTTTGGTTTCCATCCCAAACGAGAAAAATTAATTGAATTGGTTATCAATCGATTGGGACCTAGCTGCCGAAAATGACATTAAATTTAACAAAAGTCAAATAGAGAAGTAAATAAAATTACTAATAAACAAAATTTGGAGCAAGTTTGGAAAATAGTCAAGGAGACCGATTCAGCCAAGCAAGTGGATGGCCCCATGGAAGCAGCATGTGGAACACCGCTCGATTGCCATTGTTAATAAATATACTTGTACGAAAGAAAAGCCTTGACACAGTTTAACCCTTAATGGAGTCTCCAGTCGAGAGAGAGATAAAAAAAATATTAATACGAAAAAAAAAATTATACATGTTATATGTGAATATAAACTTTAAAAAATTAAATCTCTTTAGATACTGTTTAAAACACATGTCGGCAAACAAATAAAGAACAAAATAAAATTATTCTTATTAAGGCGGCTACAACCTAACTGCTAACTTGACAAGCATGCATGTGCAAACTTTTTGTACAAGCATGCACAAATTCAGTTCGGCACCACACTGCACAAGTATGCTTGTGCAAGAAACAGCTTATGCTGAAAATGAATCTAAAAATGTCAAATTCGGAAGGTTATTTATTCGAATATAAAAAGAAATACTCACTTGCTTTAACCAGAGGCACAATAAATATTAATATTTAAAATGAAATTTTAAATGAATTAATATATATTAAATAAATATCAAATGTCAAGACGTCTATAAAATGGCCTGGGAGTTTTGCTTGCGCAAATATACTTGTGCATAATTAAAACTCAATTGAGCATCAAGCGGCTTGCACAATTAAAATGCTTGCGCAAAATTCTTCTACAGACGCTACAGTTTGCTTGTACAAAAAGATAGCACGTACATGCTTGTCAAGTTTGCAGTTACCTGTGTAGCCGCCTTTACATAAGGATATGAGATAAATTGTTTGATTGATTTTTGACTGGTAGATGATAATAAAGGTGAATTTAAGATGAATTTTAATGATGGAGTTGGTTGAATGAATTTCAAATGACATACTAAAATAAGATGATCTAGAAAGAATTTGTTTGTTGGAATTCAAACAAAGATAGTACCAGTGGCATATCCGCATTGAAGAACCTTCCATGCCCTTGTTTCATTCCGATATTATGCATTAACTTTTTCAAAAACAGACAATGATATACAGTATATAAAATAATTGGATAATAAAAATCATGTTATTATATTTTGGTTATAAAAACAAAATTTGAAAGCTGTTTAATTATCCAATTGACAAATACCTAAAATCAAATGAAAAAAAAAATGATTACCCTGTTTTATGTTATTTTTGTCCGTAGTCAATCTAGGAACACATCAGCAGCGTCTGATCGTAAAAAAGGCGAATTGGGCCAGGGGATGTTTTATTCTGTTTATATCACTTGCAAAAGGGCTCTTACTTTTTGGAGATAGCCTAGGTCAAGAGGACAGATCTAATCCTTGCTTTAAAAGCACAAATAAAACTAAACTACGGAGATAAATGAGTTAATCCAGGAAAGTAAGAAACCTTGATATCATTATACGTAAAAAAAAAAAATAAACAAATGATTACTTCGTATAAAAGTAAACTCATTAAGAGGCAAGCAAGTATGCCCGGGGGCCTGGCAACGGAGAAGAGCAACAGTCACCACAATCGTTGCGGTTAAGTAATGCCAAGCACGGCAGCTCCCGGGATGGAGACCCCGGCAAACAAAGGAACGCCCCCCGGTAGCCATCGATACTGTGTATTTACAATTAAATAAATAAATTTATCACCCCTAAATGGCCTCTGTAGCCGAAAGGGTTTTTAAAAAAAAAAAAAAAGGGCAAGTATGAGTGGCCTCCAAATTTGAATCTCAAATAAGGATGGAGGCAGGCCTTATATTTTTCAATCAAGTTTCTATTAGGAAAATGGTAGGCCTAATTAAAAAATATTTTTTTTTTTAAACACTCACTCTTTTTTCCTACACACACTCACACACATACACATATACATAGTCTTTCGGCAACTCAGGCCATATAGGTGAGATATCGATAATTGGAGGTTGTAAGAGAATCATACGCAATTCTCAATTGGAAGATTACTCCTTAATGGATAGCAGGTTCTTAAAGCAATATTTCAATAAAAAACAAATATTTTTCATTTGATGACTGTGTGTGCACATATACCACCAGTTTGTTTGTGCACACACAGTCATTAAATGAATAAAAATCCTGAAAATGAAAAATATTTATGTTTTTTATAGAAATATTGCTTTAAGAACCTGCTATCCATTAAAGAGTGATCTTCCGATTGAGAATTGCATATATGGTAAGACTAAACTATGCA
>JAKCPI010028102.1:0-23490 GCA_023213315.1 Euborellia annulipes | reverse complement strand
ACGAAAATATTTTATGTATACCGTAGAGAAAAGTAGATTTATAGCTGGATAAAAGTTGTTGATGAGTATTTTATTAGTGTCAACTTGCCCCACGTTTTGTGTGTCAACTAACCCCGAGTCACAAATTTGAATGTTTGTTCTATTTGTAAGAAGAGGGGAACCGAGTATAAGCATAAACAATATGCAGGATTGTAGGGCAGGGAATGACAATTAAGATATATTTATATTTTGTTACCATGGCAACCATTTCTCCTATCTTTTCTATGGAGTACAAGAGTAAAGTGGTCTTGAGAAGATTTCAATGACAAAATGAGAATATACATTTTATTGAGAATCTAAAAAAAATAATTGATTTTTGAATTAAAAAAAAAATCGTTGGAGCAAATTTAGAGAAAATCGAAAAAAACTGAAAAAGTGTACCATCAGTAAAGTACTAGTACTCTTTGGTCGATTTTGTTCAAAAGCTTCGTGTCACGTCCCATGGGGTGCCTAACTTAAATATACAATTTCAACCTCCTAGCTCTTATCGTTCTTGAGATATTTTGTTCACAGACAGACCATGTTGCGAAAACCACTTTTTTGGATTCAGGGGACCTCATAACGTGTATATCCATCAAAATCTCGACATCAAATTTTTGACATGAATCCAATACTTTCTCTCTCTATATATATTATTACATATATATAGAGGTAAGAGAAAGTAAAAAAAATGGTTACGTGCCACATTTGAAAGTAAGAAAAAAAATATTTTTTCACTTTTGCCGAGCAACTATGGTGTATTCGCAAATTATTAATTGAATTATATGTAAAATATTTAATCTATTTGTTATATACTGCAATAGTTAAACGTTATAAGACACTTAATTTTATTTTGAAATGCGGTGGCCTAGGATAATATCAATATTAAGTCATCTATAAAAACATTTATTTTGTGATTTATTATCAAGTCTTCATTGATAAAAATTAATTGGATATCTACTGAAAGAATGAGATTAATATGCATTTAATATTCGTTAAAGTTATATATAAGGCCTGAAATGTCGGGAGGAGAAAAAAATCTCTATTATTATCATGGATAGGTGACCTAGGCAGAACAAAAAAAGAGGGATTTTTTTGTTTCAAAAAGCTTAAGAGAAGAGAGAGAGGGGGGAGAGTACCTGAAGGCAGTTGTCTTACAAATTACGATTCGAGTCAGCGATACAGAAATTAAAGCTCTCTAATTGTCGTCTCATCCGTCGCTTTTTTCCCATTCGAATTCCTCAACACTATAATCAAATTATTACATGTCATTCAACGACCATTTGCTTTTAAATAATATTTTTTCCATCGCTCGCATCCTGCAAGCAATAACAGGTTTTAGGTGTTGAAAGCGCATTGCTAGTAATGAGTATCAGCCGGCGGCCATTTTGAGTACTCAGCCGCCATTGTTCTTCTCCAATTAAGTGTTTTATGCTCTTAAAAGAAAAGGGCTTGGTTACTCCCTCGGGCTATAATAACTTAAAACCATGACATCGACAATGTCGAATATTTACGTACACTGTAAAAAAAAATATGAATTTTCATTCATATCTCATAAACTTTGGTGGTTTAATTTTAATAGACCAGGATATGAGCTAAAATTAATATACAAGTATATGAATAAGTATCGCTTTAAAAAAAATATGAATTTTCCTTCTTTTTTCATATACTTTTCGTAGTTTAATTTTAATACACCCAGGATATGAAATAAAATTAATATAAAAGTTTATGAACAAATTACCAACTTTTAAACTTATCTTTTTCTTTGTGTGCCGCCAAATTTTGAAATCGTTAAAAGTGCACCGCGACAAGTTGAGAATCCCTGGTCTAAACGTTCTCAAATAACTCGACTACCTCAAGGAATTTTTATTAATATTATTTTATAATTATTTTAAGGAAACTTAAAATTATTCTTTTAAAATTTATTTCACAAATCTAAATTTATTAAATTCTGGTTTGAAATTCGCGCTCTAAACTATTTAAATATTTATGAAGTATATTAAAATCATACTAATTAAATAATTTTTATAAAGTAATTCAACTAAATAGCTATAGAAATTAAAATTAAAATTAACAATTTCACCAAAATAATTAATTTTAAAATATACAAGAAATTGGTTAGGTTGGCACCAGGTTGGCACCAAATTCTGTTTTTGAAGTAGCTGATTTAACGCATACACTGTTAAAAATTTTCGAGCCAGATTCATACACATGTATAGGAAGTCTGTTACACAAACTGTTTATGAATATTCATTTTGGGTATATGAGAAAGGTCATATACCAAAAATGAATTTTCACAAACCCAGATATGAAATTTTTCATATTCGGGTATATGAAAAAATTCATTTTCGGGTATGTGAATAAATTCATTTTTGGTATATGAAATTTAAATTACGGGTATATGAATAAATTCATTTTTGGTATATGAAATTTAAATTACGGGTTTATGAGAAATAATATACTTTTTTGTGAAAAATGAAAGTAGGAGAACTTTTAATTATAGACCACATATTTGTATTAAATATTTATTAAAAATATATAAATACTGTACAAATATATATATATTTTTAATAAATATTTAATACAAATATGTGGTCTATAATTAAAAATTCTCCTAATAATAATATTTCAAACCACAAAAGCTTTAATAAACAAAAATTAAAGTCCTTACGAGTTTATACTTTTGAGGGAAAGTGAGTGGTCTAGGTGAAATAATAGTTTTTTTTATTTATTTTATTTTTTATTTATTAAAAAAAATTATATTATATTAAAATATACAATTTTACTAAATAATAAAACAAATTAAAGTATTAAAATAAAATTTGTATCAAAAAATAAATTTTTATACATTTCCAAGTAAATTAAACACAAATACAAATCATTTTAATAATTTAATACAAAAAATATGTCGATTTTCATCTTCTTTGAGAAGTAATAAAGAGTTACATTTCATTTGCAGTATGATTGGAGTTTATTCCCTGGTTGGAGAATTAACTAACCTCACCTGAAAAATGACAAACAATAATTGATTTGAAATTGAGAAAAAAAAAATTTCAATGAAAAAATTAAAATTCAATACTTACGATTTTGTTAGTAAAATGTTCCTATTTCAATATATTGATTAAATATTTATATTTCATTTTAAATAATAATACACGTTCAATTATCTATGCGTTAAATCAGCTACTTCAAAAACAGAATTTGGTGCCAACCTGGTGCCAACCTAACCAATTTCTTGTATATTTTAAAATTAATTATTTTGGTGAAATTGTTAATTTTAATTTTAATTTCTATAGCTATTTAGTTGAATTACTTTATAAAAATTATTTAATTAGTATGACTTCATAAATATTTAAATAGTTTAGAGCGCGAATTTCAAACCAGAATTTAATCAATATAGATTTTGGAAATGAATTTTAAAAGAATAATTTCAAGTTTCCTTAAAATAATTATAAAATAATATTAATAAAAATTCCTTGAGGTAGTCGAGTTATTTGAGAACGTTTAGACCAGTGATTCTCAACTTGTCGCGGTACACTTTTAACGATTTCAAAATTTGGCGGCACACAAAGAAAAAGATAAGTTTAAAAGTTGGTAATTTGTTCATAAACTTTTATATTAATTTTAATTCACATTCTGGGTGTATTAAAATTAAACTACGAAAGTATGTGAAAAAAGAAGGAAAATTCATATTTTTTTTAAAGCGATACTTATTCATATACTTGTATATTAATTTTAACTCATATCCTAGGTCTATTAAAATTAAACCACCAAAGTTTATGAGATATGAATGAAAATTCATATTTTTTTTTACAGTGTAGATAATTGAAAGTGTATTATTATTTAAAATGAAATATAAATATTTAATCAATATATTGAAATAGGAACATTTTACTAACAAAATCGTAAGTATTGAATTTGAATTTTTTCATTGAAATTTTTTTTTTTCTCAATTTCAAATCCATTATTGTTTGTCATTTTTCAGGTGAGGTTAGTTTATACTCCAGCCAGGGAATAAACTCCAAACTGCAATGAAAATGTAACTCTTTATTTCTTCTCAAAGAAGATGAAAATCGACATATTTTTTGTATTAAATAATTAAAATGATTTGTATTTGTGTTAAATTTACTTGGAAATGTATAAAAATTTATTTTTTGATACAAATTTATTATTTTAATAGTTTAATTTGTTTTATTATTTAGTAAAATTGTATATTTTAATATAATATAATTTTTTTTAACAAATAAAAAATAAAATAAATAAAAAAAACTATTATTTCATCTAGACCACTCACTTTCCCTCAAAACTATAAACTCGTAAGGACTTTAATTTTTGTTTATTAAAGCTTTTGTGGTTTGAAATATTATTATTAGGAGAATTTTTAATTATAGACCACATATTTGTAATAAATATTTATTAAAAATATATATATTTGTACAGTATTTATATATTTTTAATAAATATTTAATACAAATATGTGGTCTATAATTAAAAGTTCTCCTACTTTCATTTTTCACAAAAAAGTATATTATTTCTCATAAACCCGTAATTTAAATTTCATATACCAAAAATGAATTTATTCATATACCCGAAAATGAATTTTTTCATATACCCGTAATTTAAATTTCATATACCAAAAATGAATTTATTCATATACCCGAAAATGAATTTTTTCACATACCCGAATATGAAAGTTCATTTTTGGTATATGACCTTTCTCATATACCCAAAATGAATATTCATAAACAGTTTGTGTAACAGACTTCCTACACATGTGTATGAATATGGCTCGAAAATTTTTAACAGTGTAGGTTCTCAGATCTTCGAAAAAATATTGATTGGTTTTTTATAGCGACTACGAGTTTCCCCAGTTAAGTTATTCTTAGGCTACGCTCTTCGATTGCAAGTGACAAATATTTTTCGGCAGCTTGGCTATATTAAATTAATTGGTAGCAATATAAATAAATAAATTTTTGTCTACTAAATGGCTCACTTCTAGTGAGTCTTTTTTCCCTTGTCCATATTAAGCGCCAGGCCGGGAGACGGGTCAGCTTGCTCTCGGTCTCTTATTTCTTTATACATTCATTTTGCCTATCCCACATAAGGATAAGACCAAGATAGAAGAAGATAAATAAATTTTTGTCGCGGGAAGAAATCCACTTACTCATGGAATATGAAGCGAGAGCTCTACTTCTCTATCAAGAGGCAGAGGCTATTAGTTTTAGAATCTTATATAACAGATTACATATGTAGGCCTATATATTGGTTGAAAAATTGTGGAAACGAAAAATATTTTTTTTTAATCCTTTTCAGCTATAGAAGCCATTTAGGGTTTATAAATTTATTCAAATAATTCAAATACAATAGTACCGATGGCTACTGGGGGAGGGAGGGGGTTCCACATATTTTAAATTATTAAAAAAATATTATGACAATTAAGTTAAGAAAAGGCCCTCGGGCTTGGTGTAGATGTTAACGTGCTAATCTTCTATAATGAGGATCGCGGGTGCGGACCCCAGGCAGTCCGAAGATTTTATTTAAGCCATTTGGATGCCAAATGGCTTAAATAAAAATGCCTGGACCACAAATATATATATATTCAAATAACGATTATCGTCAAAAGGCTTATATAGCCTAAGTTGCCGAAAAGACTGTGTGAATGTGAGTGTAAATGGGAAAAAAAAGTCAAGAAAAAAATTCTTTTCAAAATTTATAAAAAAATCTTTCTAAAATTGCTGGGACCTACTTTTTTGGATTTAGAAAAATTATATAAGCCTATTTTTAAAATTAAATATCTCTTTAAATAAGCAATTTATTAAAATTATTGTTAATGAACATGAAAGAGATAAAATCTTCACTTGTATTTTATTAGGCCAATTTGATTACATTACAATATCCAGAGATAGAGTATTAAAAGGGCTTCTTTCTCAATGATGAGAAAAGGTCTCAGGAGAGCAAAGGGTGTCATTTCTAATGATCCTCCTCTCCCCTCAGGGCTTTTAATTTCCTCCAAGACCATAATCATACCCCAAGGAATTTTATTTTTTGTCTCTCTCTGCCCACGCAGTTAAAAAATGAATTCGTTTGGGACCTTCTGTGCCACAGCAGCAACAAAAAAAGGGTTCGCTAAAGGAAGGGACAAAAAAATAATATCATTTTATTCTTCTAATTATTATTAATACTACAATTTATTTTTCTCTATCCCAAATGACATATATTTCGTTCATTAAAAGAAAATTCTATCGAATTATACCGATTGATAATATCAGGGAGTTGATATAAAAAAAAAAGATCCGTCCTTTGCTTCTTACTAGGGTAAAAAGCAATTTATACTTAAAATTTTACAATGGGCAAATATCTTATAATTATTAAGTGAGAGATGGGCAAGCAGACTTGCGCAAACCTAACCATTAAGGTAGTAATCAAAATACGAGATAATGTCTTTCATTGAAAAAAATATTTTTTTTTTTATTTTACAATTTTACCGAACTCATGAATAAAATTCTCTTGAAAGCGCCGTGATTTACACCCTGGGTGATTTAATTTGTATTACGTATATGGTAAAATAAGATTTTATTTTTAATACCCGGGCTTAAAAGTTCTATTTTCTTTCTTGATGTGTTTTTACTTTTTTTATTTTTCCTCTCTCAGTTTCTGAGTTTTATACCCGTATTCATAGTCATTGCTTGAGGAACAAGGAATCCTTATGCCTATAAATATAAGGATTCCTTCTTCCTCAAGGAACGACTATGAATACGGACGGTATTAGTGTACAAGCTCAAACAGGTGATATATTTAAATAAATAAATACCGGTGGATATTCCACACGCAGATTCTCCAAGGCCACTTACTTGAGGTTTCGCCGCACTTTTTTTTTTTTTTTTTGTTAAGAGAAGTGGCTGTTCAACGATTAGAATAATTCGCAGAACTGATGAGCATATGACATCGGATATGCAAATATTGTATTCTATATTTTATATAATTTTGTATATGTTTATGCAGTATATAACAACTCTATCTGCATCTCAATGGTGTACACCTTGAGATTGCCAATAATCTCTTAAGAACTGATGATGGATTTATTTAATTAAAACCGAAAATTAAATAGGTACTCAAATTTGGCCAAAATAGATTTAATTGTTTAATTTAGTACAGTTTATATACTCGTAGATATATTTTGAAACATTTTATTTAGAATAATATAAAAAAATCAGAGCCCTTGGAGGGGGGCAAATGCCCCTGCCCCCCTCCAAATGACGCCACTGGAGGCACCCTCTAAAATTTCCCTAAATGAGTACGCCAATGAAATAAGTAACCTAAGTTTCTTTCTTAATTCAAGATAATTATTTTTTTGATTTTATTTAAGGTCTTTTTGGACACCTGAGGCCATTTAGGGTATCCAATCCAATTGAAATAAATTTTTTTTGACTGGAATGGGATGCAAACCCTCGACCTCCAGAAGAAAATCATTAAAATTGACAAGAGAAATAAATAATTGAGATGCTAGTAGACTATTAATTGTTCACACGGGCTAAAAATTTTTCATTTTATGTTAATATATAGAGAGAGAAAGTATTGGATTCATGTCAAAAATTCGATGTCGAAATTTTGATGGATATACACGTTTTGAGGTCCGCTGAATCCAAAAAAGTGCTTTTCACGAAATGGTCTGTCTGTGTGTCTGCTGTCTGTTTGGGTTCAATTTAAAGCATGAAGGAATAGAGCTAAGAGGTTGAAATTTTATATTTAAGTTAAGCACCCCCTAGGTTGTGAAAATAAGCTTTTAATCAAAATCAGCCAAAAAGTACAAGTACTATAGGCCTACTGATGTACTTTTTCAGATTTTTTCGATTTTCTCAAAATTTGCTTCAACGATTTTGATTAAAATTCAAAAATCAATTATTTATTTGAGAAAGTTGTGTGCTGTTGTGCACAGTCACACCAGATTTTTTATTATTATTATTTTTTTTTTTTTCAAAAATCATAAGTTTCATCTCTCTTTTTTCGAAAAAATTATGTCTAAAAATCCTATCTACTTGAATCATAGAAATTGTTTAGGCGTGAAATTGAAAAATATTCCGGAAAATTAATAATTCTCTTTAATCCGAAACATTTTTTTCTTTGACCTCGCTCTTTTTTAAAGTCTCATTTGCATTAAAATAAGATTCGTTATTTTTTTCAGTCTTAATATCACTTAGACCAAAAGTAGCCGGAATTTTTTAACACTTTCCATTTGAACCAATTAGAGAGTCGTATCTTCAGGTTCCATCTCACTTCATCGTTGCAATTAATTTTTTTTTTTTTTTTATTATTATTCATTTGTTTATATACAAGCTAATAAAGAGGGAATAAATTACTCAAAAGGATTACGTAAACCAAATTCGTTTTCCGTTAATCATATTGTGTTTAATTTACTATTCTACTTTAATAATAATTAAGAGTTTAATATAGCGTTATTTTTTCTTTTTAAAAGAAAGTTGAAATTCTTTACTATCATTTTAAATCTATCCAAATTCCTTTACATGTTTTACGTTGCAAATAGACTCATAATTTCATCGATAATTAAAATTTAACTCCCTGTTAATTAAATCTCAATCATAAAATAAGCATTCTTATATGGTTTGAGAGGTGGGAAGTATACTTCTATTCAATCTAAAATTTATAAAGAAGAGAGCAGATGGTTTAAACAAAGGAAACTAGCCGTTTAGGGCCATTGCAAAAAGTTAAATGCCGTCTTGCGCCTTGCGCTAATTGCACCTATTGTGTGTGCGTATTCTTTATCACTCCTCGACATCAGCAAGGCCTCCAAGCCGGACATTCGCTTGCCAATTCGTTTTTTTGAAGGTTGCGCAACCGAATGTTAATTGTTGAGCAGATATACAAAATATCTCTTATTTTACCCACATATTTAACTGATACTAGGGTGCATTTGTTATTTATTATAGGAATATATCGATCTATCTTGTTTTTCATCAGGATTTATCATTCATACTAGTAGCTTTTCTAATGTTTTTTCAAAGTGAGGAAATTTGAACAGAAGTAAATCTAATAAACATTCCTAAATTAAAAATAATATATACTACAGTATTAAAAAAAAAAACCTGATTAATATTACAAATTAGGCTTCTCAGAAGCTTAAGTTACCAAATTTTTCAATTAATTTTATTTGATGTTGCTTTAAAAATTTATCCCTGGACGAAGTGCATAAGAAATAAAACACCAGCCCTGATTGGCCATTCAGATCATTTTATTTTGCAAATAGAAGAAATTAAGTATGCTGAGACGATTCGTTAGGCTTATTGAGAAAATAAAACATATCTACATTAAAATAATTTATTTTAATGTAAAAAGAGACGGGGGAAGAACAGTCACCACAATCGTTGCGGTTAAGAAATGCCAAGTGCAGCGAAAGCTCGGGATTGGTGACCCAATCAGGGTGTGTGAAACATTCCCCGATAGCCAACGACGGTATATTGTATTTAAATCATGTAAATAATTATTAAATTACTTCGAAATATTGGGAGAAAAAACACTAAAAAGTTATTTCTCATTGCCAAGAAACTAGCCTACACCTTTCTTCATATATAGTACAGTAGTAGTACAGTATAGTATACTACTACTTGGCACGTCACATCTTTTCGTATATAAATTAATAACCCCTAAATGGCTTCTGTAGCCGAAAAGAGTTTTAAAAAAAATGTGGAAAGAAGTCGCTGGTTTATTTTCTTAACCCTATTTTGCAAATATTTCGACTGGCATCGTGCCATTGAAAATATCGTATTATAGCGAATCAATAAATATTATTAGCCAATGATATACACTATAAAAGATACATATATATATATATATATATCAAAATAGAAGAAGTTCTCCTAAACTAAAAACACCGTTATCATTTTCATTACAAATGCATAATTAATTATGATAAATATTTAAAAGAATGCTCATGAGCTAGAAGACTATTTTCCCTTGCCTATTATGAATATAAATATCTTATTTATTTCTTATTATAAACTATGATGACTAATCCAAAAATTTTTTAAAGCTTAATCTAAATATTTATAATTTTTGAAGTCTAATTAACAAACTTGTCCATCAGTTTGAGGATCCAGTTCTCTTTCTCTCTCTCATTTTGCATTAAAATTCATGATTTAATTTTACAACAAATTTAAAATTCTAAATTAAAAAAAAAAAAAAAAAAAAAATTGTACGAGTCCACCAGTGCTTAAATGATAATTATCTCTCTAATTGCGAGCAGATATTGACATCAAACATGCAAAGTCAAAGCCAACAGGGAGAAAATAATGATAATCTCTCTCTCTTTTAAAAGAATCTCCTTCCTATCTCGATTTTTTTTCATATATAAAAATATATAAATTATAACTACCTAGATAAAAAAAAAATATAAGTATAATGAGAATAAAAAATCTTTATTAAGAAATTTATCATAATAAAGTGGAAAAACATTGAGAGTTCAAACAAGTTTGGCTTTAATATTTATATATAAAAAAAAAAAAAACTAAATTTTATTTCAATTAGATAAACAATTAAGATTAAAGAGTTTTTAAGTGTTAGTGGTTCACTTCCCGTAAAGAGCGATAAAATTTATTTAAAATAAATGTATAAATTAATTATTAGTTAATATAAAAGCAGTGATGTTATTTCTTTTACATCAAGTCTTGACGAAGACTAGAATATGGGTAAAAAAAATTAATTTTTTTAAATTTTGCCTTCTCGGCCTCTGAGGCTATTTAGGGTTATTGAATTATATAATTATGAATTTAATTGATATAAACCGATGGTTACAGGGGGACGTTCCACGGGGTTACCAACCCGAAGAATCGCTGAGCTTGGCATCACTTAACCTCAACGATTGTGTTGACTGTGGATCTTCTTCGTTGTCAGACCCCCGGGGGCAAAAACATTGAAAAATGAAATTTTGTATTATTAATAGTATTGGAAACTGCAGATCATACAGCCTGTAAATTTTTTAATACATCACAAAGATCAAATAATTTAAATAAATTTTACAAAATTTCATAACAAAAAATTAAGAATATTAAAGCTAAAGCTAATTCATAATTTACCAGGATTGAGTAAATTTTAAAAATTAAAAAAAAGAAGAAGCTAATTGTATTTCACTCTTGACAGATTGCTGAACGGAAGCTTTAGTGACGTTATATTATTGAAGTTACTGAATGTATAAACCCGAATTGTGATGGTCTCCTTAATAATCTTCTCTATGTGGTATTTCAAATTTAATCAAATTAGACTCCAAGATCTCTGATTAAGGAGACTATTTTCCATAATGATCCTATACTGGAAAGAAGAGTTATTATGAATTAAGGAGACAATTTAGGTAACAATTATTTAAGTATTCAATCTTTGAGAATTTTCTGAGAAGAATAACTATAAGGATTTGGAAAAATTTTAATTTTTCTATGTAAATACTTAATTATGAGGGTAGAAACAGCACGAGAAGGATCATGTAAAAGAAAGCTGAAGGTTTACTCGATTTTGTTGCAGATTTTGTGCAGAACAAGAAATTATGTCGAGGATTTTTAATGACCAGACGACTGTAATTGCAATAAATCAGTTTCGGTCTAAAAAGACCATCATCAGGCCTGCGAAAATTACAAAAATGTGAATCAATACATAGTAATGACAAAAAAATTAATCACATCAATAATTTACACTTTCAAGACTATTACATTATGTACATATTATACATATTATGTATAAAAATAACTAAGAATTAATGTAATAGTCTTGAAAGTGTAAATTATTGATGTGATTAATTTTTTTGTATTGCTATGTATCGATTCACGTTTTTGTAATTTTTGCAGGCCTGATGATGGTCTTTTTAGACCGAAACTGATTTATTGATATTACAGTCGTCTGGTCATTAAAAATCCTCGACATAATTTCTTGCTCTGCACTTTCATCTGGAACAAAATCGAGTAAACCTTCTGCTCTCTTTTACATACTTTACATACTTAATTATGGTTTGTCTAAATAGATACCGAAAAAACCTTAAACAAATTATGGTTAAATAATTTTCGAAATTTGAATAAGATATTAATTCAATGAATAGCTTGTTTTGACAAGTAATAGTGTATATTTAATAATTTTGGTGAGTATGTTTGGGGCACTTGGTCTATCAACAAATAAAAGAATAAATTTTAATATGAAATGCTTAAGTCTTAAATGCGCCATCTTAATAATAAACTTAATTATTAATAGAAAACACCCTACAATTGGACTAATAAAATAGAATATCTCCTCATATATTATAGGCATAATAATCCAATTTTAATTATAAAAATAATAGAAACTCATTCTTGGTGAATAAACATACACAAATTTCAAAGGTATCAAAAAGCGTCAAGCTTTTTTTTTCTCTCTCAACTATATATCACGAATGAAGCGAAAAAAAATTATAACAAAGAAAACATTAATTTCTCAAGTTATACATATTCTAATGTAATGTATTTTTGATTAAGTCATATGATGAAATTGTTTTCCCCTCTATTTCAATTAACGTCGATCTCAAATGATAATTAATCTGTTGGTACCTGAAAGCAAGGCCAGGAAGAAAAGAGAGCCCAATTAAAAGAGTATTAATGTTTAAAGGATTTTGGACGACGTCATGCTCAAAGACACCTGTGAGTCATTCGCACTTCAGTTACAAAGTGTAAACGAGTAATGCCTTTATAATGAATGAATGAGAAATTAATTTTTGAATAAAGTCTTTATTCAAGATCATTTTAAAAACGAGAATGTAAACAAATAATTTAAATCTACTATATATTTTCATGTAATTGAAGAACAATTTAGTTCTTGTACTATTATCATTTAGGTTACCTATAATGCAGAAGACCCTTGATCTAAAAAATTTCATCAGCCTATATATTTTAAATAAATCGTTCAGGACTGACCCTTAGAACTCCTTGGTTCTAAGGGACAGGCGCGATTACTTCCACCTGCCTATACATTTTAGAGAAGATATTGGATTCATGTCAAAAATTCGATGTCGAGATTTTGATGGATATAGGCCTACACGTTTGAGGACCCATGAGTCCAAAAAATGGTTTTCAAAACATGGTCTGTCTATGTGTGATGATTTAAGGCATGAAGGAAATGAGCTACGAGATTGAAATTTTATTATAAGTTAGGTACCCTCCCGGAGAGTTAAAAAATAGCTTTTGAACAAAATCGGACAAAAAGTACTAGTACTTTAAAGAGGTACTTTTTCAGATTTTTTCAAATTTCTAAAAAATTCACTAGATCAATTTTTATTTAAATTCTAAAAGAAAATCGAAAAAAAACTGCAAAAGTACATCAGTAAAGTACTAGTACTCGTTAGCCGATTTTGTTCAAAAGCTCTATGTCACGTGCCAGGGGGTGGCTAACATTTAGTTCACAGATACACAGAGAGACCATGTTGGGAAAACCACTTTTTTGGCCTCAGGGGACCATCAAAATCTCGACATCGAACTTTTGTCATGAATCCTATACTTTCTCACTATAGCTAAATATATTAATTTAATTCTAATTAAGTCATCTGGTCTCCAAATGGTTTAAATAAAATCATCGGACTACCTGAGGATAGTAATAGGATGTAGGCACGTTACCTACTACACACTTTACTCTTGTACTTCATAGGAAAGATTAGGAGAAATGGTTGTTATTGTAACAAAATATAAATATTTTCCATGTTTATTAATTTTACCTCTTGAATTCTAATATAACGGCGGAAACTAAATATATCTCTGCACAAAAAAATCTAGTGTGACAGTACAGTACACAACTTTTGATTACCGAAGGCAAGAGAAAGTTGTGTGCTGTGCGACCAGTCACACCAGATTTTTTAATTTAATCTGACCCCCTGTTGATCAAATTCTTTCTTTTAAAATGTCATTGACAGATATACTAACTTTAGTGAGTGTGCTCTCTTAATTCCAGGCCTTCGAAGAAGCTCATTATTTCCGAAGGATAATTAGAAATAACTATTCTTAATTGACCTTAATTACAATTTGAGAATTCTCTATTTAAGATTTTTTTTTTTTTAGTTTTAATAATAATAACAGTCAGAGCAACGAACGAACGGTTCCTCAACTGATTTACTATTTGAACACACACACACACTATTTTATTTTGTCTTTTTTTTTTTTTTTGTTTTTATTCGCTCGAATGGAAAGCGGAGCAGGAGAGAGAATAAATTCAACTTAATGACATTTTAATGCATAGTTGTCATTTTAAACGAAACTAGATTGAGTTGGTAAAATAAATAAACAAGAGTGAGAAAAAGATTCACTCAGGAATTAAATTTTTTTTTTTAAGTACTACATAATATTTAAGTATTTTTTTTTTTTTTTTTTTTAATTAGCCCTATTGCTTTGAAAAAAATGTTTACTTTTGGGCAATTCCAACTTTCAGATTTCCTTGTCAGACAAAATATTAAATCTATCTATAACTTATTGCGCTAAAATCTGTTTGTACTTTTTGATTTATTTCCTTCGTTTCTTATCTTATCTTAATGAAATTCACCGAAATAAAAAGTGTTAATTAGTTTTATTTCATATATATATACTGTATATTATTTAAGTACTGTTTCTCATTTCCAGCAATCATTCATTAACCTTCACAATAATAAACATTTCATTTTTTTTTTTTTGGGTGTGTGAATTTTTTTCTTTTTTGTATAAAATTTTTATTTATTTTTTTGGGAAATAAAGTCCCCTGGCCGCGTGGCAGGTAATTTTACTTTTTTGAATAAAATAAATTCCTCATCTCCTTGGTCTGTTATTAAAGATTCACGATTAGGATTTCAGCTACATTAAAATAATAAGTGAACTAATTATTTAAACAATTTCACTTTCCTTAAGCGTGCATTTTATTATTATTATTGTATTTAATCAAAAGTTCTTTTTTTTTTAATTAACGCAATTTTATATAACAGAAATGAAATGGCTTAAATGTCTATCTTTTTTCCAAGTTCAAAAGACAGAAAAAAAGAATATCTGAATATAGTCACGCTAGTGATCACACTTTTGAATCGCCAACGCTTTTTATACCATATCCTGTATTTAAATATTTTTTTTAAGATATTTATTTCCGGTTAATTCTAACCAGGCTATGATTTTTTAATTGCCAAATCAAAGAATTTTAATTTTTATTTGAAAGCAATATAAGAGAAAATCAGAAAATCAAAATTTTAAAAAATGGTTAAGTAAAGCTTGTCTAGAAAGGGCTAAAGGATTAATTTATTAAAAAATTTTAATTAGAAAAGATTTAAAAAAACAAAAACAAAATTTTGTTTGGAATCCTACCTTAATTATATTAGTCTGGTGGAAATGATTACCCGTACTTCTTTATAATAATTTCGATGGAAGGCCAAGTGACCCTTGGGCCGGCCAACAAAATATGTAAAAATATTTTTTTACTGTTGCATAATATAAAAGTAGGAGCTAAATTTCTACTCGAATTATTTTATTATTTGTTTTTAAGTTTTGTATTTTTTTTTTCCTTTATGGGGAAATAGTAAGAACCCGAGTCGAAATTTAGCTCCTACTTTTCTCTGGTCACTGTAAGCCGACCTAGCTCCGACAGTGAAACCTTGAAATCATACCATTTTCTAATAGGCCCTAAATTTTATTCCAATTAGGTCCCCGAATGGTAAAAATGGAAATTTGTATCATTTTGGAGGCCAAAGTCGGACCTAATTTAACATGTAATAGATCTGTTAATACTTTGAACTGGGGCTTCCCCCAACTAGGAGGCTCAATGCCGGACTTTAATTTCGACTCAGGAAGGCTCGTCTTTATAGGACAATTATCTTACATAAACTTTACAGCAGGATTTCCCAATCGGTGTACGCTACGTATATGCTACGGTCCCCGAGTCAATAAATATCTAAATATTTTTTACTTTTTAAAATTCAATTCACAAAATAAAAAAAAGTAAAAAACTGGATAAAAAAGATTTGTTTAAAAATTTTTATAAACAAACAAATTTGTTTTAAGGTCTTTTTTGGCTATTTAGATTCCATTCCTATTGATTTCAAATGATTGAAAGCCATTTCAATTGAAATAAATTTTTCTCGCTTGGGACGGGAAGCGAACGCAGGTACGAGAATGACTTCACTCTGATCCACTATCAATTGTATTGTTTTTATTATTTTTTAAGAGGAGAGAGCCTTTCTTACATATGTTACAAGCTCCGCACTATCTTAATCCTGTACTGGATACATTCGTACATATATTATACATAATAAGTTATTATTTAGTCTAATATCAAAATTTATAAAAAAGTAAAACTCACTATAATTATTCATAGAGATATTTTTTATATTTTTGGTCCTCCTTCTCATAAACTATATAATTAGAAAAAAAAATACTTTAAAAGAGAAACGACTTGTTTTTTTAATAAAAAGAAATTTATTTGTGCAAAGGTAATAATTAAGACGACATCAAATTAAATATTAAAACAATCGGTGATATGAATAAAAAATTTTTTCATCCAATTAACCCGATTGCATGTAATTAATTTATTATCCATGGTACGCAAAAATTTTCAAGGTCGTGACTCATGACCGAATGAATTTAGTTTATTCGAATATTAGGTCAAGACACGAATGACTCGCAATCTCAATGAAAATAACTTACATATTAATTAAATCTCCAAACATGTGTGAAATGATATGCAAGAAGAATGTTATTTGTTAGTAAACTATTATATACTCTACATACGTAGTTGATATAGCATAAAAGGGAAAAAGTAAAATTTAATCACTCTCTTAGGTATTTTTTACTTTTATTATTAGAAAATTTATTTCTAATTTATAACATTTTAAATAGAAAATATTTATTAAAAATTTGGTGTGTCTGGTCGCACCAGATTTTTTGTGTCGACATATATTTAGTTTCCGACAGTACGGTACATTTGAATTCAAGATATAAAATTTATAAACATGGGAAAATATTTATATTTTGTTACCATGACAACCATTTCTCCTATCTTTCCTATGAAGTACAAGAGTAAAGTGGTCTTCAGAAGATTTCAATTTCAAAATGACATTTTAAAGAGTATCTAAAAAATAATTGATTTTTAAATTTTAATCGAAATCGTTGGAGCGAATTTTGAGAAAATCGAAAAAAAAAACTGAAAAACTACATCAGTAAAGTACTAGTACTTTTTGGCCGATTTTGATTAACAATTTTGTTTAAAATTAAAAAAAAATCAATTATTTTTTAGATGCTCTTTCAAATGTATATTCTTATTTTGATCTCAAAATTGTTTGAAGCACACTTTACTTTTGTACTTCATAGGAAAAAGATAGAAGATATGGTTGCCATAGTAACAAATATTTTCCCATGTTTATAAATATTACCTCTTGAATTCAAATGTACTGTACTGTCGGAAACTAAATATATGTCGGCACAAACACAGAACACAACTTTCGATTATCAAAGGTAAGAGTTTTGTGCTGTGTGACCAGTCACACCAGATTTTTTAATTTATCTTTGAGTGCCTAAAACGCTATCAACAATTAAGAGTTTTTAAAAGAAATCATGTTCATTTACACGTAATGAAAATATTTAAAATTAATTTATTTAAATATATCCTTAGGAGGATATTCAAATTTTTTGCCTAAAATAGTAATGCTTGAAAAAACTTTAAGCTGTTTTATAGAGAGATCATTATTATTCGGGGAACTTACATAAATACAATTTACGAGACAATAGGAGAGAAATAATTAATTTCTAAGCAATTATGATAACACGATAAGAAATAATTTCTTTTTTTTCCCCTCTTGAAAATAATTGTGAGTTTCCTATTCGTAAAAAAAAAAGATAAGAATCAAATCGCGCATTGGCAGCGAGAACGATAATGCTCTGAGATGGATGGATTTCCAGTTAATAATAAATTAGTCAGTTATTGTGAAAAATTAATTTCTAATTCTCATCATATAGCTACGCTAAATATCTCTGTTATTGCTCCGATGAATATTTAAAATCCGTGTAGGACATGCAAGTGAAACATTATCTCGGGCCGTTAATTATCCGATTAGGAAATTCAGCAGAAGAAAAAAAATGTACTGCGATTGAGGTAATGTTATCGTATGATATACTTACTTCATTAGTATTTTTTTATTTATTTCTACTTCACTTAAATTGCATAACCGAACGAGGTAAATTATAGTATACGTACGTATGACTATTTTCGATTTAGAATGGCATTAAATCTTTAATTAAAATAAAATTTCCTTAATGATCTTGCTCTAAAAAAAATAAATCAATTAATTTCCCTCCTCCCATCATTAGGATTCCTGTTTAAAGAGTAAAATTTAAATCATTTGGCAGCAATAGCTATTATATATGATTTAAATAAATTGTATTGCTCATAATGGGAAGGAGATAGAACCCCCACTGGAAGCCATATTTTTAAAAATTTATTTAAGGTCTTTTTCGGCATCGCAGGCCATTTAGACCTCTTCTCTATTTATTTCAATTGTCAGGTAGCCAAATCAATTGAAATACATTTTTGTCACATAATACGGAATCCAAACCTCTGACTGATGAGTTTGTGTTGGATTGGGCCTTTAAATTCGAACCAGGATTATCCGGCTTCCGAGCCGTAGTGGCAAAGTTCGAACCTCTTGTACTTGGGGCCAGGGGTTCGCGAAAAATATTTATTTCATTTCTATTGGCTATTAAACAATTTTTTTGGATTCATGTTTTTTATTTATTTAAGGTCTTTTTGGGCAACGGAGGCTATTTAGACCTCGTCTCTATTTATTTCAATTTATTTATAGCGAATTAAATTGAAATAAATTGTCGCATGGGAGGGGATGCGAACCCGGGACCCTTGGCACAGAAGGCCAGCACGTTAACCCCTACACCAAGGCCTGAGGGCTATTAAATAATTGAAATACCAGTAAATGGGGACGGAGTCTAAATGATCTACGATTATGAAAAAGACATAAAATAAAATAATAAAAAAACAGGATCGTCCCTTGCGCAGTTGACGCACTGAATAATTGACTCGCTAATTTTTGAAAAGACATCTCCGGAATAAAATAATTATTTTACTAAACGTAGTGAAATTAATGAAAATATTTGGAATGTAATTTATTATTAAATTATATAATTTTTATATTAACATTAGGGTCCGACCGAAACAAGATTTTCAACCGAAACCGAATATTCGGCCTCAACCTTATCTTAGTTTCGGCCGAAACCGAAACCTTGTATTTCCTATAAAATTTTTTCATTTCCTTTTTTTTGAATTTTTTTTTCCCTCCCGTGAAAATCATTTTACCTTTTTTTTTAGGGAGACTAAGTTTTTTTCTCCCTCAAGTACAAATCATTTGACCTTTTTTTTTTGCATGCGAGTCTCATCCCATTTTTTTCAGACTCTGGTTTCGGCCGGCCGAAAGTTTCGGCTACTTTTTGGCCGAAACCGAAACTACGGCCGAAACCATGATTTTTGGCCGAAACTGACCGAAACATATTCCGGCCTAAAAGTCAAACAAATCTTTTAAAAATGAATTTTGACATTTGTGCCCTGAATAAAATGGGAGATTATATAAATCTACTCTTGAAGCCTCAATTTGCTGTATGAATAGGTCTATATATTTATTTAAATTGAGCAGGGTCGTCTTTAACTGCACTCTACTGAGGAAAGGCGTGCTGAGCATTCAAAAGGTCGAAACGTTATTTTATTTTACTACCTTATTGAGAAATTTATTTCCCAAAAAAATATACTTTTTATTATCAATTTATATATGCCTATTTTGGAAGGGGGGGGGAAACGGGACCACACCCCCCCCCCCCCCCCCCAGGGGGGGAGGGGGGGGGGAGAGGGGCCAAATTTTTTTTTTATTTAATTTAAAAAAAAAAATTATTTTTTTTTAAAAAAAAAAAATTTAAAAACTAAAAAAAAAAAAAAAAAAAAAAAATTCAATTTTTTTCAAAAATTTTTTAAAAAATAAAATCAAATTTTTTTAAAATTAAAATTTTATTAAAAATAAAATTTTATTTTAAATATTTTTAATATTATATAATAGTTGTTTTTTTTTTTTAAAATATAAAAAAATAATAAAATTTTTTTTTTTTGAAAAAAAAATTTTTTCCCCCCCCCCAAACCCAAGTCGCGCCGGCGCCCCTGCCTATTTTAATTATAATTGGGAACCGACCAAAGTTTCGGTTTCGGCCGAAACTAAGATTAAGACCGAAATTCGGTTTCGGTTGAAAATCTTGTTTCGGTCGGACCCTAATTATAATATATTAATTTTTTTTCTCTCTAATAATAAATATTTGAAGAAAAAGTAAAAAATTTTTTCAATTTTCGAAAATGAATTAAAACGAGTGGTGCGCATCTTTTGCTGCGCTTTCTACACTCTCACTTTCCAGTCCATCCGTCCGTCCGTATGTCTGTCTATCTACCCGTGAGTCTATTTAACACTTAGATCAATTATCCAGATGAGATTACTTAACTATTACAATTATATCATAATAAGAATTTAAATGAACTTAAAACCAGGAGGAAATTAACTTTAGCTAATCTCATTTTTTTTAATGGTAAAATCCTTGAAGGGGAAAGTAATTCTAATTTTAAAATAATTTTAAGATTAAAATTAAAATAAAATATAAACCGTAGACCCTTGTTGAAAGGTGTTTCCTTCCTAAAAAATCTGGTGTGATTGTTCGCACCAAATTTAATAAATATACCTTGTCATAATTATTTTTCCTTATATTGATATTGGAAAATTAAAATTATTCACATGCATCGATTAATATATATTAATATTTTCTCCATTCCATATTTATTTATGAAATAATTTTAAATTCAAAATCAATTGTTCTTTTGTGATAATGAAATTTAAAAAAAAAGTATTACGTTGACATAATTTAAACGTTAAGAAAATAAAGACAAGTACATATTATTAATTATAATTACAATAAGTACAGGTCATTAATTAAGGTCTAGAAATTAGCATTCGGGTCACTTAAATGACTCGATTGAATTTGCGGATGTCTCCTTCTCCTCTTTATTACTTATTATTTATTTATTATTCACCGTTCGACATTAAACAAAGAGCAAATATCGATTCCGAGTTTTTAAATATCTTTTTTAATATGTGTGTATATTCAATACACCTTTCCTATTTATTTCAAACGTTTCGAGTTTCAATAATAATAAAAATATCTACGCATATATGAAGAATTACCGAGAAATTTATTCTGAATTTTTAATATCTATATAGGACAAAAAGAGATGAATAATTAACACAACTGTTCTAATCACATCATGCAAAAAAATATGGTAGTTTTTTACACAATTTTTCAATTATTATTTTAATATTTTACTCCGAAAAAATTACTTTATATTAACTAGACTTCAGTTGGCATATTTATTTATATACTCACGCAAATTGAAAGATGCTCTTAGGGAAAAAACAATAAATTTATTTGAAAAATTGTATATTCATATTTATTATTGTATGCAAGCATTGTATGAAATTGTATAATAAAAAGTGTGCTTATCTTAAAATATAATTTAGCAGGGGTGAAAAGAAAAGCAGCTAGAATTTATTTCATTTATTTAAGGCCCATTAGGCTAACGTAGCTACCTGTAGTCGATTAGAGGCACCATACTGACTGTTACTCATTTTGTCATAAAGGATGGGAGAAAGTAACGATTCACAAAACATCTGTTGATTGTACTGAGGATATTTCCATATCACTGGGGTCAAAATATTTACAAATAAACGGATAATACGCAAAAGTTATTTATTTTTTAGCCTTATAATTAAATCAATTGTTTCAACTTGTATATGAGTTTATTTACATTTATATACTTAAATTGTAACTTCAAGGTTATGAATTGTGTAATTGAGTTTGTAATATTTATCTCATATTGACATGCCATAAGATAGATGTATTCTTACTTTTTTACTTTCTCTTACCTCTATATATATGTTAATATATGAAAGTATTGGATTCATGTCAAAAATTCGATGTCAAGATTTTGATGAAAATACACGTTTTGAGGACCCCTGAATCCAAAAAGTGGTTTTCGCGACATGGTCTGTCTGTCTGTCTGTGTATCTGGGTTCAATTTAAAGAAACCCCCGGGTCCCCCATGTCACAATTAGTAACGTTTTGTCCGGACTCCCTACCCCCCCCTCTCTCCTAACGCGTTACGTAATATGTGGACGAGTGCTATACAATAATATTCAATTCACTTATTATTAAAATTATTCTTTATTTTTTTCCATCGCTTTTTTTAGACTCAAAAGTGGGGGAATATGTCGAAACACTTTTACATTACTTTTTGTTTCTTTTTCATAAAGTGAAAATTTTATCTATTATTTTTTTTTATACAATCGTTTTAAATATTTTCTGGTCTTTTGATCAGAAAAATAGCGTAACAATTTTATTGTATTTTTTCTATAATCATCTTTATGAATATGAAAGAAAGAATGAGCTGATCTGAAAGGCATAACTGATATGAATATGTGTGTGTGTGTGTGTCTGGATGTTTGACAAATGCATGCTGACTGGCTTTAAGCGAAAGTGAATGAAAAGAAATTGGCTTATGTGCCAATCGTTTTTACAGAGAATACTTTAAAAGAACTCTAAAGATTTAATTTTTTCTCATTTCTCGAGTCCTTCATCCACCCTCTTAATCTACTACTATTTGAATTCTTGATTGCATGTGGCCACTGGCCATTGTAATACAACCAGTTAAAAAAATTTATCTCACTAATTCACTCGTGTGTTGTTGTAAAAAGGCCCTTGGAACTTGTTTTTTTTTTTTTACTTTCTCTTACCTATGAGATACACCAAGCCCGAGGGCATTTTCCCATGTTAATAAATTTTACATCTTGAATTCTAATATACCGGCGGAAAGTAAATATATGTCGACACGAAAAATCTGGTGTGACAAGCACAGAACACAACTTTCGATTCCGAAGGTAAGAGAAAGTTGTGTGTTGTGCGACCAGTCACATTAGATTTTTTTGAAATAGAGTGAGTTCTAAGGGATATTGAAAAGAGAATAATTAATAGAGTCATAAAATAGAAAAGAATAAATACTATACGTTTTTTACTATTATTTATTTGTCTCTCCCATCCAAGAGAGAGCATTATTTATTGTTACTTAACAAGTGAAATGATTCTCTCTGTGTCTAATGAATCACTTTATTTAGACGATAGATTTGGGATTGAGATATTAGAATGTTTTTAGAAAGGGTTTAATAGTTATTTCCAAAAATAACATCTCTCGCCGGCGACAATGTCTAGAGGGGAGGTGCAGGCGCGACTTCCCCTCCGCTCGCCGTTTCTTAAGCCCGAAATAAGATACGTTATAAAAAAATAAAAACTTTGCATATTAAATTGCTTAATTCGCAAACTACGGCCCCAAACAAAAACAAAATATAAATAAACAAATGGTTTATAAATT
>JAKCPI010028101.1:0-11287 GCA_023213315.1 Euborellia annulipes | reverse complement strand
GACGAGACGTTTTGGTATACGAGTGAGCAGCACGCTAACCTCTACACCGAGCCCCTAGGGCTATTTAATATCTTAAATTCTATATTGGCTGACTAAATATAAATCTGGTGTGACTGGCGCACAGCACACAACTTTCTCTTACTTCAGTAATCGAGGAAATGGTTGCCATAGTAACAAAATATAAATATTTTCCCATACTTATAAATTTTACATCTGAATTCATATGTTCCGTACTATTGGAAACCTTCAATATGTCGACACAAAAATCTGGTGTGACAAGCACAGAACACAACTTTCGATTACGGAAGGAGTAAGAAAGTTGTGTTTGTAATGTATTTACCAGATTTTACGCTGTTAAACTATAATATTCTCCAATGAAGTGCCTACAAGAATAAAATGAACTTCAAACAATGTTGAGAACAAATTTTTAAAAAATAATTGAAATAATTTCAAGCATGAAGAAATTGAGCTACTTGATTTAAAAAATTTTATATTTAAGTTAGGCACCTCTGGGACGTGACCCGAAACTTTTGATCAAAATCGGCCAAGAGTATTTGTTTGAAGCACACTTTACTCTTGCACTTCATAGGAAAGTTAGGAGAAACGGTTGCCATGGTAACTCAATATAAATAAATATAAATTTCACATCTTTTAATTCTAATATATCGGCTGAAACCTAATATATATCGACACAAAAAATCTGGTGTGGCAAGCACAGAACACAACTTTCGATTACCGAAGGTATGAGAAAGTTGTGCTGTGTGACCAGTCACAGCAGATTTTTACTTTCTCTTAGCCTATATATTGAAATATATAGGAGAGAAAGTATTGCGATCATGTCAAAAATTCGATGTCGAGATTTTGATGGATATACATGTTTTGAGGTCCCTGAGTCCAAAAAAGTGGGTCCCGAAAATTGGTCTGTGTGTGTGTGTGTGTGTGTGTGTGTGTGTGGTGCGTGCGTGCGTGTGTCTGTATGTGTGGACAGATTTTTAGCATGAAGGAGTTGAGCTAGCGGATTGAAATTTTATATTTAACTTAGGTACCTTCGAAGAATCTCAAAATAAGCTTTTGAACAAAATCGGCCAAAAAGTACTAGTACTTTACTGATGTACTTTTTCAGTTTTTTTTCGATTTTCTCAAAATTCCCTCCAAGGATTTTTTTTTAAAATTCAAAAATCAATTATTTTTAGATGCTCTTTAAAATGTATATTCTCATTTTGCCGTTGAAATCTTCTGAAGACCACTTTACTCTTGTTCTTCATAGGAAAGATAGAAATGGTTGCCATGGTTACGGAATTTAAATCTTTTTCTTTTTATTAGATTAAAAATCAATTATTATTTAAATTCCCATTTATTTTTATTTTATTTCTGTCTTTAATTGTTTCAAGAAAACATATATGTCTCTCTCCCACTTGCAAACATTATCGTCTCTCTCTACTCTTTTTAAATTCCCTTTCCACCTTATCTTCGCATAGAGCCAATGTTAAATCCCCATATGGGGATTTGTATGTTAATTTCGATTCAAAGGGGGTCCCCTTTGGAACTTTTTAGACATTTAAAATTTTTTTTTTCCAATTCTTATGAAATTTTGTATTTATTTACGATTCTATATTGTGTATAAAATGTCCAAATATGAGATTAAAATTTTGAAAAATAACCATAGTTTATTTGAAGCAGTCAACATTTAAAATGCAAGTTTGAAACTAAGGTGCTATCGGAAACTAAATATATCTCGACACAAAAAATCTGGTGTGACCAGCACA
This sequence comes from Euborellia annulipes, assembly GCA_023213315.1. Lineage (NCBI taxonomy): Eukaryota > Metazoa > Arthropoda > Insecta > Dermaptera > Anisolabididae > Euborellia > Euborellia annulipes. The sequence continues at coordinate 9,521 of JAKCPI010028101.1, read as the reverse complement.
GTGCCCAACTTTCACTTACCGAAGGGTAAGAGAAAGTTGTGTGCTGTGCGCCAGTCACACCAGATTTTTTTAAATATTTTGGAGGTGGAGGGGATAAATCCGAGTTACTAGTATAGGGTACAAAATCTAAATTAAAAATTGATTTATTAATGAATTCTCCGCCATTTTTTATTTTATTTTTTTTATTTTTTAAATATTATTAATTTAATCCTTATATATTTTTTTTTTTTCACCTAAATAAATATTTGAATGGATTATAGCAAAGGTATTTCAAAAACATCATTCCAAAAATGACAGATACATTGTTATATTTAATCCTTTAATAAAATATTGATTTTATTTGGAATTTACCAATCATATAAAAACTTTGTGTAATTAAAAATTAAAATAAAATGAAATTTCATTTAGCTACTCTCTTGTTTTTGGAGTATTAAAAAAAAAAAAAAAGAAACTCTTATTAAATAATAATATAACTCAAAAATATTTCAATCGTGATAAAAACAAGAAAAAAAGTTAAGGGGGTTCGGGAGCGATGTCTAAACATACTTAAAAAAAAAACTAGACTATTATAAGGAATTTTTCAATGCGGTTTTTTTTTAAATGAATTAAATTCATAAGAGATTATTGGGACATCGAGCTATAATTTTTTTAATGACTTATTAAACAATTATCGTAATTAATTTTTTTGTTATCAAGCAAATACAAAAAAACAATCTGTCCCAATAATCTTTAATTTTTTTTTAAATTTAAAAATGAATTTATTGTTATTATTAATCACATATTAATTAAGAAATTTTTAAAATAAGCTTAGATGATTTATTTAAAAATCAACTGTCAAATTAGTTCAGCATTCTTGCAATAGATGGCAGGCTAGTCTAACAGCTGATATAGAATTAGCCTATATTTATATATTTTTATGCTTTTATAAAAGATACATAATATATAATAACATTTATAAAGTATTTATTATTAAAAGATCAATGAAAATCAACCAAATGCATTAAATATTATTAGCTACCATTCTGACATCTCTTGGCAAATTTTTGAATTACTTGATATTTGGGCATACTTTTTATGACACACAACGCCATCTTAGCGGGAAAAACATGCGTAACATCTTCGCTCCCCTAGCCTCATTTCAAGCATTTACAACTGCCTAGAATTTATAATTTAAAATATCGAAGAAACTTTAGCCATTTGTAGCCCACCGTAATATTTTAAAATATATAACAAAATATTAATCCGAGTGAATATTTGTAAAATTAAAACCTTGGAATGAGAATATAAAAAAAAAAAAATCAAATCGGATTAAATATTTAATTATTTATTTGTCCTTTATCACTTTTTTCCATAAACATTATACATGAGTTTATATGAACATATTATTAATATTATAATTAAAATTATTGGATTAATAATACATTTTTTATTTGTTTCAGATCATTTAATGCTTCGATAGTGCTACATACATAACGGTGCAATGTAATGAGCATTTAATATAATATTAATTATTAAATTAAATTTTTTCTGAGTGTATATTTATTTAATATCAAATTAAATTTCTTAAAATTATATTAAGTTAGAAATAAAATTTCAAGGACAATCAAAGCATATGCGCGAGTGTTTTGTGCGAAGTGGAGGGGAGATTTCTAAAATCTCGAAATCAACGAGCGAAGAAAGGGTGAAGCTTCCCCCTCCCCATCTCAAAGGAGGAGAAGAAAAGGACGCGACGAAAGGGTTAAGAGAAGGAGAAATTCATTGCTACGCCATATCTCAAAGTAATAACACCAAAACTCGGTGAACTCCATTGTTGGTAACCAGTTGATATTGTTCCGGCTTCGGCACAAGCACTACACACATCACACGAACAAACCAGGTGTTCCAGCATTTTGGGCTTGGGATCTTGTGCACCTGAGGAGTCACAATAAATCATCATTTCCGCTGCCGATTCATCAACAGATAAGTGATACGCTTTCAACAACCATTTCCCCACAGTGTTAGTGCTTTGCTAGCTAGCAAATAAAAATTTAAATTTCAATAAATAAATAAAAAAAAAAAATTTATAAAAATAATTACATAAATAACAATTAACTATTATCTTTTCATATAAAAAGAGCTCTCATAGTTTAAATATTATTAATAAAGATAAAATAAATAAAAAAAATTCTACATTATCGAATGCTTAAAATAATACATATCTATAAAAAATATAAAATTCTTTATTAAATTACGTTATAATTAATATCATTAGAATCATTAATAAATATCTATTGCGAAGCTAGATATCTCTCATAACAAACTAATCATTTTAATAAAACCATATTTCTGTTTAAAATTTATTCATATCGTTTTATTGTGTTTTCCCCAAGTATAATTATTTTTCTTTCAGCAGCAACAAAACACCCCCGTAATAGTATAACAACGGGTTACAAAAGCCAGAGCGTTTGCTGCTTGATCTTTACATGAAGGGGCAAAAGAATATAATAATAATTATAGCAAAGGGATATAATTTATGACCATATTGTTTTTACTTTCTCTTATGTTAATAATATATGTGTGTGTGTGGTGTTCAATTTTAAGCATGAAAGAATTGAGCTATGAGGTTGAAATTTTATATTTAAGTTAAACATCCCCCGGGACCGGAAAATAAGCTTTTAATCAAAATCGGCCAAAGCAGTACTAGTACTTTACTAATGTACTTTTTCAGTTTTTTTTTCGATTTTCTCAAAATTTGCTCCAACGATTTTTTTTTTTAATTCTTAAAATAAATTATTTTTTAGATGCTCTTTTTAAAATGTATATTCTCATTTTGCGATTGAAATCTTCTAAAGGCATTGCATTTTAAATTGTATTTCATAGGGAAGGATAAGAGAAATGGTTGCCATGGTAACAAAATATAAATATTTTCCCATCTATATTATATATGTATATAATTCGCTAACGTCCGTCGGTCCGCCTGTCTGTCTATCTGTCCGTCCGTCTGTCTGTCACGCTCCATTTAGGCAACTTTCCGTTGGAATTTTGAAATGAAATTTTATATGCATAAAGAGGGACCTTCTCGGGATTATAGGAATATTATTTTCATCCCGAAATTCCTATAAATTTTGAGTTATTAATTCTTAAGGGGGGTTCAGGAGCGACGTCTAAACGTACTTAAAAAAAATATAATAAAAAAAACTTTTTTTAAAAAAATGCTTTTATTTAAATTGAACTAAAAAGAGAGAAATAATTTAATTGTTCTTGTTAAAATTGTTGAATATTTATGACTTAAAATAAAAGCGTGGGGCGCTTCAAAGAGATTCCGAGGCTCTAAATATTAATATATACAATTCCTTAAGCTATCAATGTGAGCCCCACGCTTTTATTCGCCGAGGCTGGCTAGTGGTTATAAATGTTACTTCTTGAATTCTAATATATCGTTGGAAAACTAAATAAATTATGTGTCGACACAAAGAACCGGCCGGGTGCGACCAGTCACACCAGGTTTTTAGAAGATATTCTATTAAAAAATGTGTTTTTCTCTATATCTCCAATACTATGCCTGATGGAAAAATTCTATCTACATACCAGTCAAATTATTTCACAAAATATACCGAGCTCTACTACTTATTTATTAGCTATCTACTTTAAATTTTCTAATTAATTTACGGATTTGTTGTGTAAGACATTTAATTAACAAACTTAATCCATGGATTAAATAAATTGTTCTTGACGAAATCTCAATTTATTGAAAGGTTTATTAAAAAAACGAGAGAGAGAGAAGACTCGCTTTAATTTGCGTAATCTAGATAAAGAGTGGGAGAATAATATCGAAATGAACTGATTAGCCCATAGGCGCAGCCGAAATTTTTGATGGGGGGGGGGGGTTTTGGATTACTTTTTCTCCCCCCCCCCGACTAATAGGGCAATATAGGGCGTCTAATGAAATATATGACTAGCCACTTACCCCTCTTCGCTTCGCCCCACCCCCCCCGGACCCCCTCCCGAGGGTGGCTCCGGGCCCGCCCTTTCTTAATTAAGTGCCGCAATTTTTCAATCAACACGTAATCAGGCAATAAATAATGCAAGTCTCTAATTTTATGTATATGGGCCTAAAATGCCGGGGTGTCTCTCGTGTGTTTCTCTTGACCAGACTCCTATCTCAGGCTCTTTAAGAAAAAATTTATTTATATAATAATTTTTATTATTTCATTTGCCGTTTAATCAATTTGAAGCGGCTTTAATTTTTTATAAAGCTTAACAAAAATCAATTCTTTTCAATGGGAAAATTCTATTTGTCGAATTTTTTGCGTTTTTTATTTAATTTTTTTTTTTTTTTTTAAGCTAGAGAAAATTATTATATTTTACTCCTTACACTATATGAAATATATAGAGAGAAAAAGTATATTATTTTGTATTATAGAGCTTGAATATCTAGCCATGGCCCGGGTCCAGGGGGGGGGTTTGAACCCCAAACTCCCCCCGTGGCTACGCCGATTAGCCTCTCTTTCGCTCTCTCCCCTTTCTGGATACACAAAAACCTTAGAAACGAAATCTTTCTTATCAATCCAATTACGAAAATGTGTCAAAATTTTCTTTTATTTTATTTTTTACACTTTTTTAATAAAATATAGAATGACATTTCCCCAGAGTGTTAATAACACTAGTCGACAAAAATGAACTTTTTTTCTTTCACAAGAATGAAGATATGAAATTCTAGAAGTATTTTTCATGCTGAATTCAAATATCATTTCAGTTTTGCCCCATCAGGCACAGTTTTAGAGATATAGTGCAAAATAGATTTTAATAGAAAAAGTGCTCTAAAACGGCTTTTATTTAGAATGTACAAATTATTTTTAACGCGACCCCCGTCAAATTATGCAGATAGTTAGAATACATATAAATTTTAAGTTTCATTCCAATCGGAGGTCATTTAGAGGCTCAAACAGACAGAACGCGAAATTCGCGACGCTCAGGCTACGCGCGCATTTCGCGACGAAAGGCGTTTTTGCTAAGCCACACAGGCAGCGTTATCTGGGCGTACGATCCGGTATTGTGTATATGTATATTTTTCATTAACATCACTCATCTTGATGATAGTTCGCCTGTTCGCGCGAAAGAGTTGTAAATTTGTACAACTCGAAAAAGCTGTCGCGCGAAAGAGAGCGTTTACGCCGCGTAAGTTCGCCCCCTGTGTGACGGGGATGATACAGTCTTGCCTTATACAACATTTCGCGCCCTTTCGCGGCGTTGAAAAAACGCCAAGCGACGCGAATTTCGCCCGTTCTGTCTGTTTGAGCCTTTAGACGTGCCGCAAACGGCTTAAAGTTTAGAAAAATCGAAATTTTTAAGATTTTTTTTGCTTTGGTCACCCCTAATACAATTTTAGATACCCCTGAATGCACAACACATATATGTACGATATTCTATAGTTCTTTGGCTTTCTAAAAATCATTCATTCATAAAAATCTGCTAATTATTAACGAAATTATTAACTTATTAACTTTAAATGATTTGTATGTGTGTTAAATTTACTTAGAAATTAGAATATCATTAAGGTAGATTAGAACAGGTCTTCTTAACAAGAAATAAAATGTTAAACGGGCAGGGTAAATTATATTTAATTACGGTATGATTTAAATAAATTTATTGATTTCAAAGGGGATCCCCAATTTTTAATTTGTATGTCTTTTTAAAGGGGAACTTTTATTTTATGGCCTCAAATTTTTTCGTTCTTCTATCAGCATGTCGCGTTACAAGCCGTGACGTCAAAGGCCGTGACACTAAAAGCCGACGACAAAAATAGCAAAGTTGAAATTTAATATATATGACGAATTATACAAAAATAATTGTGAGATTTAATTATTCAATTTTTAAATTGATAAAATATAATTTTTAAAATGATTCAAATCTTCAATTACAAAATAAATATTGTTCTCAGTCTTTAACATACGTCTATTGATTTCCCATTTTACAATTATTAAATTAAGATTAAAAACGCGATTTTATTACCCTTAATTGAATAATTTTAAGTTAAACGCCTACGATCCGAAAAAAAAAAAGTTTCACTTGCATCGTGGTTTCATAAAACCACACAATGATTTTCTTTTTTTTTGTACTTTGACTAGTTAATTGTGTATTGAGGCCGTCAAGACAAGAAGCCCCAAGTCTGTCTCTGTCTTGTAGGGCCTCCCTCTAATGCTCTAAAGCCCTGAAGTGGAATGAAGGGCGCACAATTGAATTATCCCAAATTGTCCTTACCCTCCCACTCTCACTTCTCCTCTTAGTGCTTATGTGTTTTTTTTTTTAATATAAAAAAATAATAATAATAACATAACCACGTACGCTAAGATGTGCTGAGTGTTTTTAGACGACTTCATAAAAAAAAATAAATATTATATTCTATAAAGCAGAGGGAAATTTTATTATTTAAAGGTATTATTACTAACATAAATAAATTAACTAGCAGACGTCTGTGATATCGCCGTCTGTACCGTATTTATTCATCTTGGATGGCTTTTTTTTTATTAGTTTCTATCTTTAGAACAGGAGAACAAGGGAGGGAGTTCCACGGAACGACGCTGGCTGTTCCGTGTACAGTAATCATATTAATCATCGACTACCTAGCCAGGCTGTCATCGCTCCCGTGGAACTTCCTCCAACAGGCGGACTCACCAAAAAATCACTTCCAAAGTCCACTCAAGTCGCAAATTATAAATAAAATAAAACTGCTGCCGGAGGCTTCCCCCCCCCCCCTCCCCCCCCCCCAGGACTCCCCCCTACCTAAATACATATACAGGACCAATCCGAGTCCCATTCCCAAACTCTCTAAAGAAAAAAAATTTTTGCGCTCCCCTTTCTGAGAATTTCGGAACCTGACTATTTTTCCTGTGCTCTCCGAAACGTCCTCTAAAATATTGCAAAATTTCGTTTCTAAACTCCAACGGAAAGTTGATCAACGGACAGACAGACGAGTAAGGAGAAGAAGGAAGAGCAGTGGCGTAGCAAGGATTTTGGCGCCTTGGAGCGACTCAACTGCTGGCGCCCCCCCCCCCCCCCTCCGAACACTACTATCATTCGGTAACCGACACCCCACCCTACCACGGTAAACCTAAAATGCAAATCTCAAATTACTAAAATGATTAAAAAAATTTTTCATATAAAAAAATTCCTCCGATTCCTTCATCTTCATCTGAAGGCTCAGCATATATATATAATCTGTGTATAATACCAAAATTTAACCACAATCTCTATATACTAAAATTTTAAAGAGTCTCTAAGCGCCTGTTGATACTTTAGTCATTTTATAGACTTTTCATTCATTTTCTAACTTATATTAATAAAATGACCCAATTTGCGCACATCCTGATAATATTTCTATGTGACTTTCATTTATATTTTTCAATCTTTTGTCTCGTTTTGTCTGAAAAGGGATTTTTATATGATTTTTTCTATTGTTTACATTTTAAAACTTTGTTGATTTTTCTGTCATTTACCGTCTCTAAGGACCTATTAATTCTTTTCCGTATTTTCTATTTTCTGTATTAAAATTTACCAATTTATTTTTATTAACATGATTTATTTTTTTAATTTATTGTTTCATTGATACTTTTTACCTCTGTGTACTAATTTTTTCTAAAAAAAGACTTTTTTACAATTTAATTAATTCAATGTATTTGTTATCGCTCTTTGAAGTTGTTATTCTTTGAATATTTTTTTTTTTTTAAGGTTGTTCGGACATTAAAGCACTTTGGTAGATTAAAAGCTAATTTTTTAATATGTTATTAATCACTATCAAATACGTATAAAATAAAATTTTGAAGCAGATCTGACACAGGGTTATCGTGTAAATAATTTTTAAAAAATTGAAATTTAACATGTAGCCTATGGGGAATAACGACGAAACGCACACATATCGAATTATATAGGCATCTGTGCAAATGATACAAAAACAAAAAAACTTACATTTTATTAATTCACTTCCGAGGAATACGTTAAAAATAAAACCAAAAGTTTCTGCCGACCGCTTTTAAAGATATTTTAACAAGAAAGTCAAAAAAATTCTCCAAAATGACAGTCGCCAATATTTAAAAATAAGGAAGATTTGAGAGTGAGACCAGTCCGGCAACGTCGCATAACATAAGTGTCTTTTCTCGATGTCAGTTACATTTTTTTTTCAATTTTACGATATTTTTTCTCGCAAATCGTCCATTGTGTTTAAACTGATTTGCATTAAACATTGTAATATATTAAATAAAATAAAATTTAAGGCGTTTAAGATTTAAAATAGATAGTTGATGAATGCAATGTTGCCAGTTCTATATTACGTGAAAAACTGCTCAAGTCAAAAGTCATTCATTTATTATTTTTGGTAATTAAATTATTAACTTAATACAATTATAAACTCTGATAGGTCACGACTAAATTATAATAAGGAATTTTGGCATTCAAATTTTTAATTTTATTTAAAAAAAAATTTAGATTCTATTATGACTTACGATGTACTATCCGAACAACCTTAAATGGTGGACATTTCTTTCATATATTAAAACTTAATTAAATATATTGCCTCTCTATACAGTATGTATCAAGATGATTTTATTTTAAATTTAAACACTTTTGGATAAAATATTTCCGGATATTTTAAGGTATTTCCTTTTTTTTTTTAAAAAAGTCACAATTTCAAATTTCAATTAATGTTTTGTTTACATTTAAATTTAAATCAAAACAACCTATTTTTTCATAAATAGGCTATGTGTCAACCTATTGATTTTTCTATTTTCCAATGGCAAAAAAGGAATGGCGAGGGTTCGCCTCAGGTCTTATTTAAAAAAAAAGTGAGAATTTCAAATTTGAATCTATTGTTTACATTTTGAATAAAAACAAATATGGCGATTTTTTTATTAGAAATAACCTCTTTATAACCAAAACAGATGACAGCTGTCAAATTGACATATCATCATTCACCCCTTGATATCGCCTTGAATATTTTGTTGAAATTTTATTTGAAATTTTATTAGTCCCTTTGAATTGTCTTTCGTGAGGATGATATCATGTTAAATATGGATAGGAAAATCATACATAATTTTTGTTTTTTTTTCAAAAATGAACATTTTTCCATATAGGCCTATTAAAATATATAGACAATAATTAAATATTTTTCTCTTTTTAATATACTCAAATTCTCTATTTTTTGACTTTTTTATGATCCAATCTAATAAGTCAACTTATTAATAATTGAAAATTTTTATTTTCTTTGAATAATCACAGATAACAAATTTTAAAAATATGAAATAAACAAATGATGTTACTTTTTGTAAAATTTAAAGTTCATTCCTTCCGCCTATAATGATTATTATAAATGTAGGAAATCCTTGAATATCAGTGAAAGTCGATTGTCCAAAATAATTTTTTTTTTTTTTTACACTGCATATTAGATATTAATTTTTGTGAAAAAAATAAAGACATTACTTATTATGATTGGATAATGCTTGGACTCAAATATATATCGTAAATAATCTACGAGTATCGTTTAAAACTTT
>JAKCPI010028100.1:0-17257 GCA_023213315.1 Euborellia annulipes | reverse complement strand
TTCACTGGGATGACAGATACATTCATATTACTAGCTATATAAAAAGCTAGGTTTATTTTCCCCTTCTATTCTCCAAAACAATGTCCAGATGAATGACCGCAAGTGTCAAAGATTCTTCGGCTTTTCTTTCTGTCATTTATTTATTTATTTATTTATGAACCTCTATTCAGAGTTCCTTGTCTATTAGAGGTTTTGTTTTTAAAATTCATTCACCTGTTTTTATGAAAAAGTTTTTCTTTTGTGTTTGGAACGAATTATATTTTAATGTGAAAACAAAAGTTTAATTTATCTATTGTAGTATGAATTCAATATAGAAATTCCACTAAACTTTTTTAAAATTTTTATTTGATCTTTTAATCAAGTTGTAATCACTCATCCGTCATTGATGTTTATATTTTTAATTTTCTTTCAAATAGGGCTCGTTCTTGTTGCACGCCGTTAAGTTAAAATTAAATAATTTTTTGATATGTAGAGAAAACAATTTTATTGACATTTAATTAATTAATATAAATTGTTAAAAAAATACGTAGCTTACTATAGCCAGTTTATAATTGTATTCGAGGAAAAATGATTGAAAATAAAAACAGCACTCCAGGGATCGCCGCAGGTGACCCTTTAGCTGGTCAATTAATAAATTTATAATTAAAATATGCTTAATTAAAAAATATTTAAAAATAATTAATTCAAGTACCTTATTGAAAGCATAATTGAATATTTTTTATGAAAATACACATATTTAATTACATACATTTTATTAAAAATTATACATGGTATATTAAAAAAAATGAAAAAATCTTTAACATTAACAAAAAATGTCCAGTGATAAATCAAAAAATTAGGAAAATTATTTTTACTTGTACATATAACAATCGAAAATCAGATCTTATTAAACCACTGCAACCCAAGATTCAGTTATAAAATGCAATTCGTTTGAATTAACACAAAAATTTTCATCTTTTTTTTTTTTTTTTTTTTTTAACACCTCCACAATTTTTTCTCATTCACACCCACATTCACACAGTCTTTTCGGCAACTTAGGCCATTTAAGACTTTTACGATAACCGCTATTTAATAATATATATTTATTTGGATCCAGGCATTCTTATTTAATATTTTCATCTTATATTTATAATATCAATAACTTTTCAATTTTGGTGCTATAAGTTGAGAGTTCGCATCGAAATAAATAGGGACGGGGTCTAAATGGCCTCAGATGACAAAAAATACCTAAACAATCTAAAAAAAAAAAACTTCTCAATTTAAATCAAGAGCGAAAGGTGTCAAAAAGAGTAGTAATAGTGATATGTCATTTAATAAAAAATTAAGATAGGCTTATACAGGATTTAATTAAAAATAATTTTATAATAGAAAGGTGAGATAAAAAAATCTAAAAACTTGAAAAGCACTTTTTTAAAATAAATTAAATTAATTGCCATTTATAATAAAAGAGTGTATGTTCAAAAAAAAGGGTTTTTCCCTCTCTAATAGCCTGTTTATATATTCTACTGAACGATGATCGTCATGATGATATGATTTAAATATTCCCTGTAATTGCAATAAATTATAATGGATTTATTTATGAAAATTGAATTTTCCGTTGAAGAGCCCACTAAGTGAAATAAGCATAATTCTGAATATTAAATATGCATTCGCCAAAATTTTGATTTAATTAACACGAGTGTTAGGTTGGCGCCAGTTCAAGAATTTGCGTTGTATTTTGGAGGTGTGTATTAGTTTAAAATTGGCGAGAGTGTCGGTGGGATGGGCGTAATTTACCCCTAAAACGAAACCCTCTTTCAACTCGACTACCCTCTAGTAATGCAATCCAAAATTTAATAAATAAAATAATATAACGATAGCAGAGGAGATAAAATTGTTTATGACTTGTACAGGCCGTTGCTATTGGCACATGGCGTTGGGTCCACCATGCAGCAATTTGGACGAATACTCAACATGGTTTTCATTTCGATTTTATTCTAGCATTTGGATTAATTCAGGACATGTTTTATTTATGTCCCGACTTTTTCTCACGTTGCTTAGTTTAATCTATTTGAAAATCGACGCCATGATTGATTATATGTTTTCTCATCAGGGTGAGTTTTTTTTTTTTTAGATCCGATTGGGAGGAGAGAGGGTGAGTTATTTATTTGATTATCTATTTAAAAGTTGTACTATCTCACTCTGCTAAATAAAGATCAAGTGTTATAAGGAATTTTTAATTTATAAATTCAAAGCTTACTCATTTTTTTATCCAGCATACATATTAACGATATGTGTCATTTTATTTCAAAACTAGATCTATATAATTGATACGTGAATATAAAATAAAATTTACATTTATTAAATTCGTCGAGATGAGACAAGCTCTCTAACCATGTTTCTTCAGAAAAATTATTAAAAGCTACAAACTTGTAAGATATAATTTTACCAACTTGTATGTTATATATCAAAACTATCTCTCAACTTGAATGTATCAAATGAATTTATTTTGTAATAAACAAGAATGCCTTTTGACTATCTAAAGAATAAATTATTCATTAGTACATAAATATCATTGTATATGTTTCAACAGAATTTTTCCGCCTTCTTCAGAAGCCTCTTATAAATTTAAACCTATCCCATTTTTTTTTTTTTTTTTTTTTTATTGAAAAATATGATTACTAAATTAAAAAAATAAATCGTAATTCAGACAGTGTTTAATACTCGTTTACATAATATCTATAGAATACTATAACAATTTGTTTAATATATAGAAGAATATTTAAATATTTTTATGCTTTTGTATAAAAAAAATAAAATATTTGATATGAGATAATAAAAAAGAATAAAGGAAAATAAATTATTTTCATGAATAATTAAACAACATAAATATTTATTCAATGGTATTTCGTTCAACTTGGCCAATATGGCGGCCTAGGCCTATATAAAGAGCTTTAACCATCCCCACTGATTCCAGTGCAAGCGCCGGCAATAAAATAAGCTAACAAGTGCCCCGTAATGGAGCACAAATCATCTTAAATGTGTCTTTTTGGGTCCTTAGAAATTTACGACTCACGCTGTATGCGGTGGAAAATTATCGTAAAATTGAATAAACCAAATGTGGCGAGAGAGAGAGAGAGAAAGGGAAAAAAGTCAGGGTTCTGAGAGTGAGGGGTTGTTTTTATATTTCTATTTAAGACGGGGGGATTTGGTCCAGAGGAAGTCTAAGGGAGACAAAAACATTTGGCCAATTTTTAGAAATATATATTCATGGTATATTTAGTATCCTGTAATATTTTGTTTTTTTTTTAAATATACATGTAGGCTATTATTCTGGTTTTTATTTGAATGAATATATTTATTTTATTTATGAATAATAGACCTATATATTTATGAAATTTCTATCAAAATTATTTCACGCTTAAAAAAAAAAATATTCCCTTGGGCAATTTTAAATTATTATTATTATTAATTTTTCTCTCCAGGGTTCGTTGGCATCCCGTCCCGAAAAAAATTTGTTTCAATTGAATTAGATATCAATCAATTGAAATAAATAAGAACGGTGTTTTATTTTTTTTATTAAACACTCACACTTTTTTCCCATTCACACACACAAACACACAGTCTTTTCGGCATCTTAGGCCATATAAGACTTTATATGATAACAGTTATTATGAATATATATATATTTGGGTCTAGGCATTCCATTTGACATCCAAATGGCTTAAATAAAATCATCAGACTGCCTGGGATCCAAACCCTCGGTATACAAGGCAGGCGGGCTACCAACTAGGACAAGCCCGAGAGCAGGAACGGTGTCAACATGGCTCAAATGCTTAATCAAAATTATTTTTATTTATATTCCTAAACAAAGATGCGGTATGTGAAAAGTAAAAAACGAAGAAACAATAGTAATTAATTAATTATATGAACTTAATTAATTAATTATATGGACTTAATTAATTATATAGACGACGTTTGGTATAGGAGGTAGGCACGATAGCTACTACGCCAGACCCGGGGGCCAAATTCATTAAAAAAAAAAAAAAAAAAAAATCAAGGTAATGAAAAGAGTAGATAGTTTGATAGTTTGTTTATTATGCTCTGAGGCTATGGCCTCCTGGAGCATCTGAAATTTACATGTATTAATACCATTTAAACAATTATGATAATAATGATATATCCCTCCCACCTCCGCTTCGTCACTGTACACCAATAGTAGAACTCATGTGCTAAAATTTTTTTTAACGATGAACGATTTATCGTCAAATACATGCATAATTGCGATTAGTAACAGAGAATTAAATATTTATTTTAAAAGTTGGGCTAGTTTTTTTATAACCCTTCCATACACCATTATACGTTAAAATGCTAAACCGGAAATAAAATCAAAGTGAAAAAATATAAATTTTTTTGTCTTATGATGATTGACCATCAAAGCAAGGTATGCTTGTGGGCCTTTATTTCCACTAGAATAAAAAATGGGCAATTAAGTTTCAAAACTTTTTCCATATACAAATATCCGATTAATAGGGAGGAAAGTTTTTCAACTTCGTTGACTTTATTTTTATTAAAAAAATAATAATAAATCTCTTGTAAGATTAAACTTTTATCGCGTGGGAATTTTGTATAAAAAACTAAATAAAAAAAAATAGATACTCAAAAGAATTAGAAAGCAATTAGCCATTAAGACATAAATTCATGCTTGTTGTAAAATATAACATGAGGTTTGGAAGCTAATAAATTTTCTTGAATAATAATATAACTAACGTCATAACTTATAATAAGTATCTTTTCAAAAGAAGATAAATTATATTTCAAAACTTTAAATAATATATAAAGAGTTGATCTATAAAACTATAAAGATGAGATTTATTATGAGACAATGAACCATAATAGGGACGTTAAGGGGTTTATTTTCATCCTCAAATTTTTATTAGCTCGCTCCAGGGGGCAAACAGTCAAACAGCTAGAGATAAAATCAGTGGCATCATTTCTCTCGAGCCAATCAAATATTATTTTATTGCACTGTAGGTGGAAAATATTTTTCAAATCAATTGGATGATCATTTTTAAAATATCTTTTTTTTAACAAGGTGATTTGGTCTTTTATTTTTACTAAGAATAATAAATTTTCCTTTAGAAAAATTTCTTCATCAGGCTATGTTTTATTAAATAAACCAATTCAAATATTGATATTAGAGTTCTTATTCATGAATTTGAAGTGTCTGTAAGTATGCAAATGCTTTTAAAAAAATCTGGTGTGACTGGTCGCACCAGATTTTTTGTGTCGAGATATATTTAATTTCCGCGAATATATTAAAACTCAAGATGTAATAAAATTTTTAAGTATGGGAAAATATTTATATTTTGTTACCATGGCAACCATTTCTCCTATCTTTCCTATGAAGTAGAAAAGTAAAGTGGTCTTCAGAAGATTTCAGTGGCAAAATGAGATTTAGACATGTATTGAATCTCATTATAATATTTAAAAGCTTAGGACAGACTCGATCTTATTCAATTTTAGCTATTCAATTAATTAATTATCTATATCACAACGGATTCTATAGATTGGAAGCGGAATAAACAATGAGTGAATGATAATTACCTGGTGGTGATGTTTTCGAGAGAGTTTTAACGAAGAGAGAGAGAGAAAATTCGGTGTTTGTGCTGCAGCGTCGCCTGCTTGCCTATCTACTGACTGCAGGCTGCTGCCTCAGGCGCCGCGCTGGCTGGAGTGGGGGAAGCCAGCGAGTACCGCCAGCAATGTTCTCTGTCAATAAGACAAGAAATAAAATAAAATTAGACGATTTTCATTGTTAATGACTTTTTTGCGAAATATTGCTTTTAAAAAGACATTAAAAAAAAAAGTCATTCACGACCCATTTTTACTTTTTTTTAATGTTAAATTTTTGTTTTCTTCTACCAAAGAAAAAAAAATGAAATATGTACTATTAAAAAAATAAATAGTCTAATTATGTAATGAAATTGAAAAACTCCATTTCTATTCTATTCTATTATTATTATTTATTATTAGGTACCGCATCTCTATTTATTTCAATTGATTGGTAGCTACTCATAATTATTTAAATGCAACTTTAATTTGTTGAAATATCCCATTATTGAATTCACTCTAAGCTAAGATTTGAAAATTAAAGAAGAAAATACATCTTGAGTTGATTCGTTAATATATTAATATTTATATCATAATCATGACAAACGATTCTGAACGAGAATTTTCTTCATGGAAAAGATTTTTAACAAATAAACAAATATTTCTCTTTTTATAAAAATAAATTTTACGACAACTCGGAGAAAATTGTTCAAAACGGAAACAAATTAGTTATAATATAAATATATTAAGGTTTTCTTATTTTAATTATTATAATTTTCACCTTTTCCAAAGAAATTTGTTATATGAATTAAAATTTTGATATTATTTACATTTAATTAAAGAGACGAAATAAAATCAGTATTAATATGTCTTATTTTTTATAAATACTGTAAATGCATTTAAAAAATATCCCTTTATTGAATTCACTCTAACCTAAGATTTAAAACTTCTTGCTTTGACCTTCATAAGAAAACGACATAAAAAGGATAACTGTATGTATCTCTACTTCGCTTTTATAATTGAATTGAAACGCAATAAATAATTGAGTGATATTTACCTGTTGGTGAAGAATTCGAGAGAATTTCAACGAAGAGAGGAGAGAGCGTTTGAGCTGCAGCGTCGCCTGCCTGTAGACTGGCGGCTACTGTCTGAGGCGGCGACGGTCGCCGCACTGGCTGGAGTGGGGGGAGGCGCCAACAATGATCTATTAATAGAACACAAGCAATAAAATTAAATTAATTTAAAAGATTATTTTTTAAAGAAAAATCTGGTGTGACTGGCGCACAGCAAACAACTTTCTCTTACCCTTCGGTAAGAGAAAGTTGTGCACCGTGCTGGTCACACCAGAATTTTTGTGTCTAGATATATTTAGTTTTCCATAGCAACTTAGTTTCAAACTTGGCCACTTGCACAACTTTCTCTTACCCTTAGGTACTGTGCTTGTCATACCAGATTTTTTGTGTCGAAATATATTTAGTTTCCGATGGTGGGGGAGCGTACAAGTATTACGTAACGCAATTTGGGAGGAGGGGAGGGGTCTCGTAAAACGTTACCATGAGTTACAAGGGAGGGAGGGGGGGGGATTGAACAACGCGTTACGTAACTGGTTTTTTAGCGACTTTCCGATACTTCGCGCAAAATAATTGTGACTTTTAGATAAAAATGGCCACTTGAGCGTTACGTAACGTCTAGGGGAGGGGTCAGAAAAATGTTACGGCGCGTTACATGGGGGAGGGTCAAAAATCTTCAAAAATTGCGTTACGTAATACCTGTACGCTTCCTTTTGAGAAAATCGAAAAAAACTTAAAAAAATACATCAGTAAAGTACTAGTACTTTTTGGCTGATTTTGATAAAAAGTTGGATGAATCCAATACTTTCTCTCTATATATATATTAATATTATCATATATATAGAGGTAAGAGAAAGTAAAAATTCGTGAATGACTATTCCTAAACTTTCTCGTATATTCTACAAATGCGTGATTATCCTACACTAAAAGTGTAGATCTGTATCGTCCCCATTTAGTATTCAAATATAATTTTAAAAGTAAAAATATTTTAAAACTTTCACGTGAAGCGAATCTCTGACCTCTATAATAAAGGTTGAGTGTTCTACCCCTGTGCTATGACCCATTATGGGATATTATGGATTAATTCATAATAATATTTAATAAAAATGAAAATATTTTTTATGAAATGACTATAAATTTAGGCCTTATTTTTTCTCTCTGCTAGGTGAGAGGGTTTAACCCTTGTCATTGAAATATTGTCTTTCTTCTTACCAAATAGAAATCACTCTCCCGTCAAAAAATGTCTCGATATAGTTAGTCTATACCAGGGGTGGCCAAACCACTCCCCGCCTTGAACATTTTTGAGACCCGCGAGGTTCATCACACTTTTACTAAATATATTTATTTTATCATGTAAGCCAAACTTCCCCACCCGTAATTTCGTTTGTGTTCAAGATATAGGCAGTCAAATATTATAATTCAACCAATACTCCTTTCAATATATTTATTTTGTTTGTTGGCATTGTTTCTCATGTTCGCATGTCTATAGGGGGTCTAAAACTAATATGGGAATATATAATTTTATTTGCGGCCTGCGGAGATCTGATGCATTTCTAAAGTGGCCCGCAAGATCATTTGTATTGGTCACACCTGGTCTATACTATTATTTTTTAATTAATAGAATATGATAAGAAAAATTTAAATGAAAATTGGTAATTTAAATTTTCAATAAGAGATGGATAAGAAAAAAAAAAAAACTCTCATTTTATATTAATTTTCATTATATTGCTAAAAAGAAATTAAATTTCGTGACGGTTCAAAGTTCATGATAAAATATTAAATTTTTATGGCTGAGATTAAATTGGTGTTAAGGGTGAAATGGAAAGGGGTGAGACTCTCATAAAAATTATCTAAGAAACAATGCCAAATAAGCATTTCTCTATTTTTTTTTTTCGTGCTTATAAAAAGTTTTTCTGATACGAAAAGCCTACGAAGCAATATGATGAATTAATAAAAAAAAAATCTACTTAAAATACTTTTAACGATAAATAATTATATTTATGAATATGTAAATTCTTTATTTAGGATGATTCTATAAAAATATTTTCTTTTTGATTCAATCTTTTTTTTTATTTTAAGTTTTATTAGAGGTTTAATGATCTCTAAAATTAAGAGAGATAAGGAAATAAGTCGTTTATTGAGGTAACAACGTACGTATATTTTAATTATAATGGAGTAAAAAAAGTAACATATTAATAAGCCGAACTGGCCTTGATAGATTCTCTTTAAAATAAACATGGTTATTTTATTTTCTTCGCGTGTGCCGGAATATATTACATATCCCTTCACTCTTTGGAGGAATATATCAATTTAATGATTTACTTCTTACTTTCTCTTACCTATATATGTAATATGTAATATATATATATATATATATATATATATATATATATATATAAGAGAGAGAGAGAGAGAGAGAGAGAGAGAGAGAGAGAGAAGGTATTGGATTCATGTCAAAAATTTGATTTCGATATTTTGATTGAAATACATGCTTTGTGGTCCGCTGAGTTCAAAAAAGAGGTTTTCACAACATGTCTGTCTGTTTTGAGCTTAATGGAAATGAGCTACAAGGCTGAAATTTTATATTTTAAGTTAATATCCATTCCCTGACCGTTAAAATAAGCTTTTGAACAAAATCGGCCAAAAGGTACTAGTACTTTACTGAAGTACTTTTGCAGTTTTTTTACTAATTTCTTAAAATTTGGTCTAACTATTTATTTGATTAAAGTTCAAAAATCAACTATTTTTTACAACGCTTTTATTAACTGGCTTTCCTTATTTTTCCGACAAATCTGTTTAGGTGCTCTTTAAAAAGTATATCAGCAAGTTTTTTTCGTGAAAATTGTTTGAAGTAGGCTACACTTTACGTTTTTTCGAATTTCTCAAATTTCGCTGAAACGATTTTGATTAAAATTAATAAATCAACTATTTTTTTAGATGTTCTTTCAAAGTATAAACAATTAATAAGTTTTTTTTCTCTTAAAATTGTTTGAAGTACACTTTAGTGATGTAGTATTTCAGATTTTTACTTTCTCCTATTTCCAATAGAAGCATCCGTAACTCAGCGCTTTCTATGAGACGCAAGTGGTCAAGTTTGGACCTAAGGTGCTATGGGAAATTATATATATGTTGACACAAAAAATCTGGTGTGACAGCACAGTACACAACTTTCGATTACCGGAGGTAAGAGAAAGTTGTGTGCTGCGCGTTAAGTCAGATAAGTCTATTTATCACTACTACAAAGAATGTTTAGCTGTTTGAAATTAATAGATCTTCATATTTCTCGAGTGTGGAAGTGGCTGTGATTAATATCTTGAAGAATGACAGGAGGTAGCAGCCACGAAGGAGCGTCTCCAAAACAATGAAACTCCCAGATACTCGCCAGGCCTGATTGCCTGATGATAGTCAAATAAATTTCGGCCGAAACGTCGCGAATATCTGGGAGTTTCATTGTTTTGGAGACGCTTCTTCCTGGCTGCTACCTCCTGTCATTCTTCTAAGTTAATAGATCCTCTTCTTTCTTCGCACTAATACCGCGGTGCGGGGTCAGCGGTTTAAGGGTTTTTGCGACCAAGAAGAAATAGAACAGGCCAGCCCGTCGCACGGTCTGACGCCTGTTGAAAATATAGAAAGGAAGAGACTGACATGCAAAGAACAGAAGTACGGCCAGTCCCAGCTAGGTCAGCTCGTGGTCGCCATCCACGTACCCACAAGATGTGGGCCCCTGAGCTAATCAGAAATTAATAGATACAAGGATATAAAAAAATTTGAAGGTTTAATATTAGTATCGTCCTATCAATATTACTGTTTATATGAAGTAGGCTACAGCTACAAAAACATAAGATTATCAAATTTTATTCATCCTATTCGCTAAATTACAATGTTATCTAGAAAATTTTCCATTTGTTAAAGAATCCTTTAATAGGAGAATGAAAATTTTAAGCAAGACTTTAAAAAACTTCGGGGTTAATGATCTTAAAAATAAAGACTGATTAAAATTTCACCTAAGTGTCCATAACAACTTCCTTTCTTGTCTTTTCTTCTTAAAAAACAAAATCAGCCCCCGCGTCCTTTTCTATATTCTTAAAATAAACGTAGAAGCCCGCCGCCCTTTATATAATAAATATTTAACAGGCCTTTGATATTTTTTTAATGCAAATTGAACTCAGTTAAAAAATTACACTTGTCTCACCCCAGAATAAAAAGTTTAATGTGACTCTTTTGAAACAGAATGACTGTTTTTTGTGACTTTAACAAGGAAATAATAATAAAATATCTATTTGTCTGGCTATAAAAAAAAGTATTTAATTAAAGATTTAAAAAGAAATTATTTTTTGATTAAAGGCCGTTCAATTCGATATTAAAACAGAATATGAATGATATTAAAACGACTTGAATTGGTTTCTTTCCTTTCTTTATCTTTCCCCTTGTTTAATTTTCCATTTATCTTCTTTAATGTTTTTAAAAGGAAAGAAAAAATAGATTTGAATTCAAGACCCTTTTTTTTCTTTTCTTTTTTAAAGAACTAGAAAAAATAAATATCTTCAACAAAAAATATACAATATTGATGTTTATTATGGTTTTGATAAAAAAAAAATAGAGTGTGGGAGGATATACGTAAATAGAGTTCCGTCACAAATCACTTGGAGATGACAAGAAAAGGTGATGAGCGATCAACAAATTTCAAACTAAAAAAATTATAGAGAACAAAGCCCCTGACCCTAGTGCAAAGACAAGCCTTTAAAGCTGACACAAACAAGTAACTTATATTACAAAATGATCTCTTAAACAGAGCTAATCATATTTAAGAAATGTTTAATATGATTAGAAAATGCAGATATTAATTATTTTGACATTTCAGTACAAGTATGGAACATCTTCCGAATCATTTCTGGACCGAAATGTTAGTAGAGAAAG
Organism: Euborellia annulipes; assembly: GCA_023213315.1. NCBI lineage: Eukaryota > Metazoa > Arthropoda > Insecta > Dermaptera > Anisolabididae > Euborellia > Euborellia annulipes. Next base: position 5,678 of record JAKCPI010028100.1, on the reverse strand, counting down.
AATATATTAAACAAAATAAATTTAATTTATAATAGTTGCATTTTTTTTATCTTTAAACTCTTCTACATCATAGCTATAATTTATATTCATAATAGACTACTATTATCAAAAATCATAAATTATGTAATATAAAATTAATAAATGAACAGAGACTAGTAAAATATTGAAAGGTAAATTTATTTAATAATTCGATCTTGGCAGGGCCGGAACTACGAGATTTTTAAGGGGGGCAAAATTTAATTTGCCTCCCCCTCCTTAAAATTTTCTATACAAAATTCATATCATTTTACCTTTTTTTTAGTAAATCTTTCTTTAATTACCGCCCCCTGATATCTGCCGCCCAGAGCACATGCACCCCCCCCCCTAGATCCGGCCCTGATTCTTTGAGAAAAATATAAAATATTTGTTTTAGTACTTTCTCCCACCCTATATATGAAATGTATAGAGAGGGGAAGTATTGCGATCATGTCAAAAATTCGATGTCGAAATTTTTTTTTGTTCTTTTCACTCCTAATCCTTACTCCCAAGGAATATAGAATAGGAAATAGGACTGCTCATAACTATAATGGAAGAGATGAATATTTTTCGTTATCCTGAAAATGTTTTTCTTTATTATTTATTGGCTATGATCCGAAGCGATTCAACCATCCTGGAGCCAACTACAGTATTTATATAAATTTAAATCAAATCAAATTATACACTGACGAAGCAGTCCTACACAAAAATTCCTTTTTTATTTAAATTAAACTAGTTAAAAAATTTCAAACTAAAATGTCCCACTGTAATTTAATAAAATGCAAAAATTCCTTTAGCATTGGTGATGCAGTCAGAAGAATAAAATTAACGCCTTCATTGCAGATGATTCGGCAATGAAAGTGTTAAATTTAATAAGAACAAGCACGAGCCTTGTTATTTCTTCTGACTCCATTAAGTCTACAGACAGAGATCTTCAATATATGCAATAATAAATTACAGCGAAACAGTCAAAACGATGTAAGGATTGATAAATAGCATTTTTTGGAACGAAGTTATTTAACGCGGCTTACGGTGAATTGGGACAAAATGTAACGTTACAAAAACGCGTTCCTAACAAAAATGCGTTCCCAACGCCCGAGCGACGGCGGAGGAAGGCGAGATTAGCCGGTCTTGGCGAGGCCACGCCCACCTTATCCTTCTCATTATTTCCCTCTATCTACGGTAGGCAGGAAATTACTCGCCGAAGACGAGCAAGAGGTTCCAGCGGGAGCAGTTCCCTGGCTAGACTAGTAATTTCATAATATAATATATAATATAACAATATTCATTTTAAATTATATTCTGAGTTGAAGAAAAGGCGTGAGGAACTTCCTACGACCCCACACGTTTGCTTTTTTTTTTTGTTAATTTTTCTTTTGGCGGCCTTTATCTTCTTTTCATTAATTGTACATTCAGCCACTATTCCTCATCAAATTACAAATTAGTAAAATGTAGTATTTAATTAGATATTTTTATTAATCTTTTACGCCGACCATTGACGATCGCTCCATCCGTCCAAATGGAGCGATGTCACTCCAAAAACTGACCATGAGTGGGGAAAAGCAAATGAATGTCGTGTAGTGAATGGATGACATCCATTTGGAGCGATCGAGAATGGCCGGCTTTAGTCTATTGTTTACCTTATATTTTTCCACTCATAAGGTAAATTAATATTTACATATCCTAGATTTCATTCACATGATAATGGTCCAATAAATTTAACTGAAACGCTGTGGAATCGGGTAGAGATTTTTGTCCCCTCTTATCACAAAGAATATCTACAATAGTTTATACATTTAGGCTATATTGAAAAAAAAAATATTTTTTAATTTCCTATGTCATTTATTAAAATAAAAAAAAGTTCACAAAATTAATTTTACTATTGAATCGTAATAAGAGGTTTCAATTAGATTTCTTGAGATATATTTTAGCAGCCAGAGCCCCAAGCTCTCCTTTTTTAATGATTCTTTTTCATAAATTTGACAAAAATATACCAGAGAAATTTGGAGACGTCTCAGGCCACATCCTAACTGGTCATTTATTAAATTATTATCCTCTTAGACAAAGAGCCAGACACAAAAAGGACAATTAAAAATAAGTACGTAATACTCTTTGTGGCTTAGAGAGAACAAATCTACTAATTTAGAACATGGAACAAATTTCCCTCTCCGTGGAAGAGAAAATTAAATTCCACTTTTGCAATGGATTAGGGAAAATTCTTTTTAGGAGCCATTAAAACAGAGCAGGCCAATTTTTTTAGTTTACTTATGTTTATTAAAATAATGAAACAATATATTTATCTAATTTGTAGACAAATTATCTTTTCTAATTTAATTAAAAATATCCTAATGATTTTTTTTTTGCACTTGCACTTTCGAGCTTATAAGAGGCTTCGTCTTATTAAGATATTAAAATTTTACATAATCCAGGTCGGAATTATTAATTAATTAAAAAATTATCTAATTTTTCTCTTTTAAAATTTTTAATAATAAATGTAATTATATTAGAGTTAGTTGGGAAAATGTAATGGAAATTATTTGAAAAAAATTTTATTTAAATTTATTTTAATTAAGTTAACCTTATAAAATCATCAAAATAAATACAGTATTGTAATTTGGTTTGACAGTATAGAAAAAATTCATTTGTAAAATTTAAAGAAAAGAATTGAATATTCTCCCTTAGTCATTATCTTGTATATCGGGTTCAGGATAACGAAGGGAAAACAATAAGAAGAATCAAACCGAGAATGAAAAAGAATTGTATCAAATTTATAATTTTTTCTAATAAGTACACTTGTTATCCTTTAAATTTCTTCATTTCCAGTAGTTCTATAGAGCTAAACCTTAGAAGCTTTATACATTTTCAATAATTTTTGGAACGAAGTTCTTTAACGCGGCTTACGCAGAGTGAAATGGGAGAAAATGTAACGTAACAAAAATGCGTTCCCGGCGCCCGAGCTTAGAAGGAGAACGGCCCCCCCCCCTCCCCCCCCCTTTCTCCCTCTTCCCCGTTTTTTAATAAAATTAACTTTTAAAACCCCCTCTCCAGAGCGGGGGGGGGGGGCAGGCCCCGGGGGAGGCCCCCCCCCCCCCCTGCTTCCAAATGAGAGGAAAAACCTCGAAAGCGCCCGTTTCTTGTGAAAAAAAAAAAAATTTTTTTTAAAAAAAAATTTTAAAAAACCAATATCAGATTTAAAACTTAGAAGAAAATACATAATCATAAAGTGAAATGAGTGAATAAATTAGCGAACAATCTGGAATCCAATTGAATTCCTTTGATATTCGAATCAATCTGAAAGTTAGTAGAGAGAGCGAGAGAGAACAAAAGGTTGCTTAACCGATATTTAATCTTTTTTGAGGGATTATTCTTTCACCGAGCCAAACATGCAATCAAAAGCTTCTAGAAAAATGTCTTTCGTTTAGAATCTATTAAAAAACTTTTTAAAAGTTTGTCTTATTGATTAATTTTAATTACATCTGGGGGATTTTTCGAAGGGAGAAAAATGAATTTGTTTTAAAAAGTCTTTTGATCTAAAAATTTGACAAATTTCTTTTTTTTTTTTTCTATTTTCTATAGGCTATAAGCTTAATTATATAATTTCTTATATAGTCAATACATAAAGAGTTATTTACTAACACAACTAACATCATCAAATAGGCCTATTCTTTTCAAGAGAGTGACGTCATGGAGCTCCTCTTTTACTTTCTCTTACCCTATATATGAAATATATAAAGAGAAAGTATTCGATCCTTTGTAAAAGATCTTTCGAAACAAACCATATATAAATATTTATATACAGTATATTATTAATAAAGCAATGTACATACCAGGGACTAAATTTAGTAGTTTAGTGAATTTAATTTTCTAAAGTTTAGTCAGAAACTATACAATTTGCAAATAAAACAAAATGAATGTGAACTAGGTTATATGTAGTCAGTGGCGTAGTGAGCTTAACTCGCGCCCGGGCACAAAACCTTTTTAGCGCCCCCCCCTCCCATTCGAAAGCCATATAATATTATATGTAAAATATACAAAATTAATATATTACACTGGCACTAAATTTAAAATATATTTTCCAGAAATCATTTATAATAAAAATAAAAATTATCCAGCAATTTTTTGTTTTGCCGACTATTTGGCGCCCCTTTGTGAGTAGCGCCAGGGGCATGATGACCCCCCTTGCCCCCCCTCGCTACGCCACTGTATGTAGTCACCAACACTGCCAAATAGAAAAATACAACGAAAGAAGAGCTTCATAACGTGGACCAATCAAAAACTGCGACCGGAAAATTGTATGTTTACTAGTTTCTGGCCAACCTTTGTATTTTAAAAACCTTGGTTGTGGACATCACTTCCATATTCGAAAGTTTTGTAATAAGCCGTCACACCAGATTTTTCAACTTTATAAAAAAGACAGGACTCGTAGCCCATGCGCTATAGATTTTCAAAAATATTTTATAAATTTGTGATAACCGCTCTCACAATTTTCACATATGCACTAAAGCTGGTCCCTGTAGAGGGACAGAAATATTTTTATTCACCTAATCTTCCTGATCTACTGTAAAAAAGTCAGCAAATTCTGACTGTGGGACAGGTGTTTTTTTTCTATGATTAAGTCGGTGCTTAGAAATAACACCTATATCTATAACTCTAATCCACCCTTCAGCCACTTGGAGTACGAGTATTCAGCGTCTAATAGACATGTGGCAATAGGTCAGACCGGCACTGCTATTTGCTGTTCAAAGTAGAGTAATAAAACATATATTAAAACGTACCATTCTTTATATTTATCTTTAATGGCTTATTGGAATGGAGTAACATGGGCGTACACAAGGGAATTTAAGGATCAAAATAAAAGAAACTTTAGAAAAATGGGAAATTCCTTTTGAGAGTAAAATAATTTAATAATATTGTATCTTTGTAGGCTATATTTATTTTAGAAGTTAAAAGTTTTACCAAGTGTATTATAAAATTACCTTACCTAAGGAATAGGGCCGCCGAGGGTCTTCCCAGTCCCGTGGGCTGTATAATAATACGCCCCGCCCTTATAAAGAAAAGTTTTAATTTTAAATAACCAAAATACAGTATGTATATGCACTTCAGGAAATTTTATTATGAAAATATTTTCTAATTTTTTTTACCAATTTGCCTAAAGGTCTCCTCCCTACTCAAATAAAAAATATTTTTTTCTAATCTTTTTTCAATAGGAATTTAGGGCTGAAGCTTAAAGGCCCTGAACCTGGGGGATTCATCCCCTTCTTCTATATATGAGGCCTAAGGCGAGAAGTCCCAGTTGTATAAACAGTTTAAGAGAATATCCTTCCAGGGAAGAAAGGCAAAAAGATTAAATAAAATCAAAACTAATTACACTACTCGGCATTAAAAGAAGCCCCGAGATAAATCCTTTAGATTTTTAAGTAAAATGACTTCCTGAATCCAAATTTGACCTCCGTTTTATCCCACGCTTTTTTTCCATTCGTCTTCAGGAGAGTGCCCTAGTTATTTCCGCCCCTTTTCGTTAATCTTAGTGAAACGGAGGTCATATTTGGTGGATTCAGGAGGTCATTTAATTTAAGAATAAAAAAATACTGACAAATTACATCAGTAAAGTACTAGTACTCTTTGCCCGATTTTGTTCAAAAGAGCTTCGTGTTATGTCCCAG
>JAKCPI010028099.1:0-42718 GCA_023213315.1 Euborellia annulipes | reverse complement strand
TGTGTCTATTCTGGTTGGCTCTTGTGAGATAAATCTCTGATCTTGGGCGCAAGAGCCATATAATTAGTATGAAGCAAATAAATATTTTTATTGGCAAATCCTGGTTCAATCACATGTGCACTTGCACTATGTGCATAATTTCCAATAACTGGAGATGGCCAAATAAATTCTGGCTGAAACGTCTTATTCTGGGAGTTTTATTGAACCTAGAGCATTCCAATTTGGCTGATATCCCATCTCTCCGTTATAAAAAAAATCCACCAAATGACGGATCTCTGGCTTGCGTGGAATGGAGATCTTAACTTGGCTGGATGTTCATCTTTACTGAAGAGAAATTAAAAAGCAGACCAGCTATGCTTGGATTCCTGCAACAATAGAAATAAAAGCATATAGAAAAAATATATTTATATATACTCTATGATAAATTTTTTTTAAGCACTCACACTTTTTCCATTCGCACTCCACACTCACACATACATGCATACAGTCTTTTCGGCAATTTAGGCTATATAAAACTTTATACTTTAATCGTTATTTTTATCCCTCTTATTTAAACCCATTTGGTATCCAAATAACTTAAATAAAAGCATATAGGGCTGCCTGGAATCCGAACCCGCGACCCTTGGTATAGAGGGCCAGCACGCTACCTTCACCAAGCCCGGATTGTATGATATTAGAATCCTAAGAATGGAATGTTTAGAATTTAAACAATTTTGTATTTAAGTAAGTCAAATTTTAAAAGAACAAAATATTTTGCTTTCTCTTACCTAAATATATGTTAATATATAGAGGCAAAGTATTGGATTCATGTAAAAATTGGACGTGGAGATTTTGATGGATATACACGTTTTGAGGTCCCCTGGAATCAAAAAAAGAGCTTTTCGCGGCATGGTCTGTCTGTCTGTGTGTGTCTGTCTGTCTGTGTTCAATTTTAAGCATGAAGGAATTGAGCTATAACGCTCAAATTTTATATTTCTAAATATAGCTTTATTATTAATATATTATAAAATGTAATTTTTAAATCAAAACTCTAATGAATAATCTATTTCAAGTGAATTTAATAAATATATTAATTAGCCTGAAGTGGCTTATTTAAAACAACATAAGATTTCTAATTAACATGAAAATTACAAAGTATACCTATATGTATTTACTAGAAAATAAATATGACCTCCTGGAGTCCCAGAGTCCAATTCCGGGAAACCTTTGTATAGAAATGATCCTGCTACATCCATTCAACTGATGAGCTAACTCTATTAATACAAATACAAATACAAATCGTACTGCTCTCTTAATAATTACCTTTTATGCGAACGTTCCCTTTTTAGTAGACCTACTTATTTTGATTATTTTAAAGTATTTTACATGCACCGCCGTCTTGTGCTTTATTTTCAAAAGAAAAAAATCCAAAATGAGACTCACAGCACTTCTTCTTTTGAGAGTATTTAGCCTAAGGCTAAGTTAGTAATATTTTCGCGTATTAAAATGTCCTTGGAGGTTTTATTTTTTAGTTTTTTTAAAATATCTTTTGAACTTTTGAATTTAGCTCAAAAGGATCTGGTAATCAGGAATTTATTCTCTTAATTACCAGTTACTAGTCGTGTATTTGTTCACGTGTAAGTGAATTTAATTGTGGCGGTGAGTTAGGAGACAGCAGGGCAATAGAGCAACAACTGTCAAGATTGTTGCAGTGAAATAATCCGCAGCCTGCCTAAACCCAGGTTGGGTGGCCAGGCATGGGCGTAACTAGGGGTCCCGCCCCTCAGAAGGCTCCCCGCCCCAAGAAAAAAGAGTCAATATGGGGCCTTCCAGGCCCCCCGGAAGATGGCTGGTCCCGTGCCCCCCCCCCCCAAAAAAAAAATTCCCTAGTTACGCCCATATAGCCAGGGTGTGAAACATCCTCCCGTTGCCACTAAAATTTATTTAAAACTGCTAAAGCCTAAGCAGCCAAGAGCAAAAATAAAAAAAATATCGCGGAGTTTAGAAAGAAAAGTAAAATTAGAAAAATGTAAATTTTTTATACAAAAATTAGATTACTTTTAAAAGGCTACTTCGTTATATATATGGACCATGTTACGCATTAGTGTGTCAAGCTCTAAAAAATTAAAATTGAGTTAAGCACGGAATATTGTTTCAAATGCTTTAATTAATAGTATTTTTTATGAAATATGTCATAAAAAAATTTATATTCAATGTTACTTGCACAATTGACCCTGTTACGCAATTGTGGGTCAAGCGCCAGCTACAGAGATTTGAGAAAATTGACATTAAAGTTTTTTGTTTTGATTAGACTATATATAATTTTTTTTGTCAATTGTGCAAGTAACATTAAATATAAATTTTTTTAGGGCCTATTTCATAAAAAATACTATTAATTATAGCATTTGAAACAATATTCCGTGCTTAACTCAATTTTTAATTTTTTGGCGCTTGACACTCTAATGCGTAACAGGGTTCATATAATAGATAATATTCCCTAATTCAAAGAGAGCCCTTTTTATTTTCAAAATTACCACTTCCACTTTAAAGTCTCCGTTACGACACTCTTCCCATCTTATAAATAACATTTATGTATTTTACAAATTCAATATCAAATGATAGTTTTATATAGGCAAAATCTCCCCGTCTGGTTTTCCATAATCGTTATTATTTTTACCCCAAGCACTTAGGCTATACATGCATACATACATCGGCAGTTAGACTAAAAAGATTATCATCATCATCATTTCGAGAACGCAATTCCCCCTCAACAATAATGAAAATAATGTGAAAAATATCCCCAGCCAGGAGGACCCTCATCTTTTTAAAAACATTTAAAGAGAGATGTGAACTTTGTGAAATTCAAATATCAAGTCAACCCCATTATGATTGCTTTTAGTCACCCGAGTCTTTTTCTTCTTCCCATGACTTGAGTCCTTACTACAACAAATTTATAACTTGAATTCACCGATCCGAAGTGACATCTTGTTTGAGGCATCGATTATTTCTAAAGCAGTTGCACTTGTTTTATCATTTTATGAATAGAAAGGAGTGAAAGAAAGAAGTTCTTCTAGGTATTATGGATGTAGGTTAATAAAATACATATTTGATACGTTTATAAAAAGTGAGAATGTTTGCTTGCTTGGCGTATCATCAATATTTGATTAAAGGAGTCAAATTTTATCGACGGATTTTGCTTCTTTATACTTTTATTTGTACAAACCAAATATCATAATTAAAAATCGGATTTGTATATTTTTTCATAAGATTTTGGATATAAATAATTTGATATTTTGATTAAAGAGTATTCTGAGTACAACAAAAGTCTCGATGTACTTATAGACCAAGAGCTGGCGACAAATGGGCAAGACTTTTCTGAAGGCTAATATTTTCAGAATGGTTTGCATTTTAGATATTTATTTCAAATGATTGGAAGCCAATTCAAATGAAATAAATTTTTCTCGCTTGGGACGGGAAGCGAACCCGGGACCCAAAGCACGAGAGGCTAATTCTCTCTGAGCCACAGGTCACGGGCAACTAGTTCTTCAAGGCAAGAATATTTATTACACATTTTACTAAGTTTTGGGCTACGTTTTCCTGGAACTCAAGACCGTGGCCAGGCAGGATCAGTGAGCTTAAAAAAAATACATTTATTTTCTTTTAAACCCATTCTCTTCACCATTTACTAGCCTGCGAGAAGGCTTATAATATCTATTGGGGGTCCAGGTATTTCTATTTAAGCTCTATTTGGTATCCAAATGGCTTAAATAAAATCATCGGACTGCCAGGGGTCCGAACCCGAGACGTTCGGTATAGAAGGTAGGCACGCTACCAACTACACCAAGCCCGTATATTATAATTCAAAATGTAAAATTTATAAACATGGGAAAATATTTACATTTTGTTTTCATGGCAACCATCTTTCTTATGAAATATAAGAGTAAACTACCTTCAAACAATTTTGAGAGCAAAATGAGAATATATATTTTAAAGTATTAGTGTTTTTTAGATACTTATCTAAAAAATAATTGCTTTTTGAATTTGAAAATCTCAAAAAAACTGAAAAAGTAGTACATCAGTAAAGTACTGGTAGGTCTTTGGCAGATTTTGTTCAAAAGCCTATTTTCGCGCCTCAGGCGGGTACTTAAATTAAATATAAAATTTCAACTTTGTAGCTCAATTCCTTCATGCTTTAAATTGAACACAGACAGACACACAGACCATGCTGCAAAAACCACTTTTTTGGACTCGGGGAACCTCAAAACGTGTATATCCATCAAAATCTCGACATCGAATTTTTGACATGAATCCGATACTTTCTCTCTATTTATATTAACATATATAAAGGCAAGAGAAAGTAAAAATTCACTAAAATTTATTTACTACCCTTAAACGATTTTAAACTAGTCTCACTTAACAAATTTCCCCATTTTTTTTTTTTTTTTTTTTTTTTTATTTTACTTTATAATCACCAACCAAATTAAAGAAAAATATTATCATTAAATCATTAAAATATAATTAAAAAAAGCTTATCTTTGAAAAAAAGAGAGAAATCCTTCTAATATAACGGTGGAAGAGACAGACATCTTAAGGAAGTCGATTTTCTTATCAGATAAAATATTTCACTTTATCGACATTTTTTTTCTGCTTTTATTAGACTATTGAAAATTAAAAAGAAAGATAAAGGAAAAATTTTTAATATGATTTGGTAGCTGCGGCCGTTTTATAAAAATCGCTGAGGTTAACATTGCTATTTATTCCCCTCCACAAAAAAAAAAAAAAGTTTACTTCCTTGACGACTAAGCCTTCCTGGATAATAGCAACAAATCGCTTCTTTTCTGAGTTAGTTCATCCTTAAACTTTATTTAGAAAGAAAAGGAAAAGTGAAGAAGGGGGGGGGGGGGGTAGGGGCGGAGGTGGCAATAGTTCCCCTTCCCCAAATAATGGCACAAAAAATGCTTTTTTTTTTGAATTATTGTTTCCTTCAACTAAAAGGAAAGTTCATGGATTTTTTCTCATCATTCCTCCTTTTTTTTTTTTTAGTAGAAGTATATTAACCCATCTAACATTAAGGTTCTATAAGAAAAAAAATTATCAACTTTGCCACAATTAAATTAGATGTAGAATAATAAAATTAATGTTTTGAATAAATGCAATATATTTTCATGATTTATTATTTCATTTATTTGGCCTCGCGCTTGGTGTAGTGGATAGCGTGCTGGCACTCTATACCAAGGGTCGCGGGTTCGGATCACAGGCAATCTGAGGATTTTATTTAAGCCATTTTAGTACCAAATGGCTTAAATAAGAATGCCAATCAAACTCACTTCTCCTTTTATGCAGTTAGTCGTGCAAGTCACTAACAAAGTGAAAAACTTTAAAGAAAATTTTTTCACTTGTCCGCCGCTTTTTAAACCAGTAGAGGGACAGGCATCTGGGTCTGCTCTAACACACTACTGTAAGCAGCAAAGCCCTGAGGGCAGAGCGGGGTTAAGTTATAGTTAAATATTTTTCGAGATCTATATATTTGAATACTACCTCGATTCGGACTTAACTAGTCATAGATATATTTAACAAGACTGTGAGTGTTGTTTATTGCAGCTAGAAGGTTTCTTGTCTATTCTTATTTAATATTTAATTCAAGTTAATTTAAACATTTTGAATTATATATAAATTAATTTTACTTAGAGACGAGAAGCGTTCTTGTTTCTCGAAGGCCTTCTATTCGAGGTTCAGGAAAGCTTGTTTTTTGCCTATTGATGATCTTGGCCGGTTCCTCTTCTCTCATCGGCTTTTAACAATTTAACATAGAGCCTGTAATAAAAAATTGAATTTTAAATTAGAAGATGTATAAATAATGGCATTAATCAGGAACAGGAAAAGTTAATTAATCTCTTATTAGACTTTGCACAATAAGCGATTGCATTTAAAACAACTTGAAGGGGCAAACGAAATAAAAAATATCAAAGTTGAACTTAATTTTACAAAAAGCAAGATTCCCATTTCCGAAGAGGCGGTTTAGGCGAGCTCCTGGGGCGGCAATTTGTGATAAAACTGCTTATTTATATTCGAATAAATTTAATACAACCTAATAGACTTAGTATGTCTAAATGAAAAGTATTTGATGTTGAAAAGGTAAAGATAATTAGACGTCCACCGTATTAGGGTGTTTCTCAGTGTAGGGGTGATTGAAGAGGGAGGAGAGGGGCAAGAGCCCACTGCCTAGGGGGGCAAATGCCTAAATCCGCCCTTGATTTCTACCGTCCTTCGTAAATATTTAGTCACGATCTACTATTATCAACAAATATGTGATTTATTAAAAAATGATTCAAGTATGCAAATTCAATTAATAATGGTGTGAATGGTCGCACAGCACACAACTTTCTCTTACCTTCGGTAATCGAAAGTAGAGTTCTCTGCTTGTCACACCAGATTTTTTGTGTCGACACATTTCTTCTATCTTTCTTTATGAAGTACAAGAGTAAAGTGGTATTCAAAAGATTTCAATGGCGAAATGAGAATACACAATTTAAAGTGATTTTTGAATTTTATTCAAAATCGTTGGAGCAAACACACACAGAGAGACCATGTTGAGAAAACTTTTTTGGATTCTTGGAACCTCAAAACGTGTATATCCATCAAAATCTCGACATCGAATTTTTGACGTGAAACCAATACTTTACCTCTATATTTTAACATAACAGGTAAGATAAAGTAAAAAAAGATAAAAAAAATCATGTTAAATGGGGACTTAAGTCTAGCTTCTTCATTTTAATGTTTTTAATGTATTCTTAAGTTATTTCGAGTTATAAATAAAATGAAGTCAATTTTAAAATATTTTTTTGTCATCTTAAGTTAAATACTTTTTTTCTTACCCCAATATAAGATTATTAAAAAAGACGTCAAAAATTCCTATTTAACATTAAATAAACGAAATTTATTTTCACGAAGATTAAATTTCTTCATGTAGAAGTCGCCAGACATTTCTTTCCCTTCCTTCTTTCTCTCCCTTTCTTGGCCTATTCAAAGGCGAGAGGTCGAAGTGGCCGTTGAAATTAATAGAAACTTTAAACATTAAAGATTAAGGGGTCAAACTTAATAAATCTCGAGCAAGAGGAATAGCGAGAGAAAGAAGGGGGGGGGACATCGAGGCAAGCAAAAAGACGCTTCTTGCATCCCTCTTTTAATGAAAGGGGATTCATCTTTGATGGGTTGAAGGTGTCAACGATTTACAGCGAGGAATTCACCGCCATTAATTTGTAGTCTTGCATCAATTCGTAAAAAAACTTCCTTAGGGGCTGTTTTGCTGTATAATTAGGATATGAAGGGAGAAACAACCAATAGCATACTTGGAATTAATTTATTGAGAATCAAAGAATTGCAATATAAATTGATGTAGCAACCCAAACTCTTCAATGACGGATTGAGTATAACAAATCTAGTGGAACACAACTTTACGAAATTTTTTATTTAAGCTTCAGACTTAATTATTTCCCTCTTTTGAGTACGAAAAAGAGTTATCCAAGCTAAGGCTACTTGTTAGTCTTTACTCGCCACAAGCAAGATAAGCATGCATCAAGGCAGCAAGAGGGAATTACCCCCTCCCCCATTGGCGTAACTAAGGGAGTCCCGGGGGAGGAGGGGGCCCGGCCCCACCAGAAGGCTCGTGCCCCCCCCCCCCCCCTCCCCAGAAGAATTCGGGCTATTACGAAATATTCGAACAACAATTTTTTTGTGTGCCCATCATTGTTCCCTCTAAGTTGTGCGCGTGTGTGGGCGCACAAAAATTTAACATAGTGCACATAAAAAATATTCGCGCGAACAATTTTTTTTTTTGTGCAGAATATAAAATTGCACCTTTTTTAATTGCCGCACAAATTTTTTTTATTTTGAAAAAATCTGCAGGGTATAAACAAGTGCGCCCAAAAAATTAGAGGGAACACTGGTCCCCATTGATAGATTTACGTATATCATGGTTAAAACTAGTCAACATTTGAACTATAGGTATAATTACAAGAGGATTGCTAAAAATCTTATGGAAATATTAAACTTAAATAAAGATCGATATGCACTAAAAATCTAAATATGGATTTAAAAATCATAATATTTAGTGCAAAAATTGAAATAAATCATCTGCAATCGAGAACTCATTACTTAGATAGATAATATTAAGAGTACTAGAAAACGCAACAATATCTTGGGAACATTATGAAAATTAACAAATACTAGGCTAACACAAATGATTTAGACAAGTGATTGTCTAAAACAAGAGAGGTGAGTGGGGAGGCGAAGAATATTTTGGCTTAAAAAAAATATGCTAATTGTTTGTAAGATGCAACCGGCTGTCCTTTTTTAGAGGAGCAGTCTTGAAAATCGAGATCGCCCTTTAAATATCAAGAATAACTAAATAAATAAAGAATCGCTAAAAATAATAAACAGATATGTACATATCTAATGAAAAATTTAAACGAGTTGAGGCATAGTTATCCAGTCCCTTTGAATTAGGCTGCTTGTCCAATTAGGGATTTGAAATTTCTCGAATCTTACGAAATATTTAAAATTCTAAAAAAACGAAACGAGAAAAAAAAGGATATTTATTTTTAATTAATAAGTAAATAAAGAAAAGTGTAGACCAAAAATATTTAGAAAAAGATGACAAAAAATGTTCAGGGTGAAAATCAACTGAAAAAAATGCTCTTGTTCTAAATGCAATGAATTTATATGGATCTGTTTACATGACACGACAAAATCCTGATAGGCTTGATGAGTTTCGAAAATCAGGCATGAGTGAATATGAACGATGCTCTAAACCAGTGATTCCCAAAGTGGTCTATATCTACCCCAGGGGTCGAAAACGACCTACCATGTGAGCCAAAAAAGGAATTGGGAATCTGTGAGATGCAACGGGGGTCACCGATATACGGTCTCAATTATTTTACAGTTTAGAAACGGATATCAGCTCCACCAACCCCGCACAAAGAAAAATGTTCTTATTAAAAAAATATCTGGTGTGACTGGTAGCACAGCACTTTAACTTTCTCTTACCTTCGGTTATGGAAAGTTGTGTTCTGTGCTTGTCACACCAGATTTTTTGTGTCGACATATATTTAGTTTCCGACAGTACGGTACATTTTTTTTTTTTTTTTTTTATAAAAAAACATTCACACTTTTTCTCATTCACCTCACATTCACACTCACATTCACACAGTCTTTTCGGCAACTCAGGCCATTTAAGACTTTGACGATAACCGTTGTAAGTAATATATAAATTGTAGGTTCAGGCATTTCTATTTAAGCCATCTGGTATCCAAATGGCTTAAATAAAATCTTCGGACTGCCTGGGTCCGAACCCGCGACGTTTGGTATAGGAGGTAGGCACGCTGCCTACTACGCCAAGTACGGTACATTTGAATTCAAGATATAAAAAATTTATAAACATGAGAAAATATTTATATTTTGTTACCATGGCAACCATTTCTCTTATCTTTTCTATGAAGTATAAGAAGAAAGTGGTCTTCAGAAGATGTCATATATGTAAGAGAAAGCAAAATGAGAATATACGTTTCAAAGAGCATCTAAAAAAATAATTGATTTTTCAATTTTAATCAAAATCGTTGGAGCGAATTTTGAGAAAATCGAAAAAAACTGAAAAAATACATCAGTAAACTACTAGTACTCTTTGGTTGATTTTGATTAAAAGCTTATTTTCACGCCCTAGGGGGGTGCCAAACCTAAATAATAAAATTTCCACCTCCTTGCTCAATTCCTTCATGCTTTAAATTGAACCCAGACACACACAGTCACATGCAGCTAGACATGTTGCGAAAACCACTTTTTTGGATTCAGGGGACCTCAAATCGACTCCAATACTGTATATATGTATATTAACATACACATATATGTAAGAGAAAGTAAAAGAAACAAACTGGATATCATTAACCAAGGAGATTTAAGATTAAACCTCACTAAATTGAAACCAAATATTGAAAATTTATTATCAAAGTGCCAGGTTCATCCCCCCTACTTAAAAGCGCTAACTAAATTTCGGTTTCATGAATATAAATACCAATATATATATATATAAAGGGGTGATCAGATGAAAAGGTACGAAACGACACGGTGTACAAATGTAGACTTTATTCAAAATATATACCATAGGCCTGAGCACAACGATACCACTGATGAACAAGCCGCAGGATTCCTTGTTCCGAGAATTCGTGTGGCCGTGACGAGGTCCAGTCCTTCACAGCATCCTTGTGTATGTCGTCCGAGTTAAAGCGCTTCCCTGAGGTGTTTCTTCAGTGGACAAAACACATGGAAATCGCAGGACGACATGTCCGGCGTGTAAGGCGGATGGTCCAACGTCGACGATGGGAGGATGCTGTGAAGGAATGGACCTCGTCACGGCCACACGAATTCTGGGAAAAGGAATCCTGCGACTTGTTCATCAGTGGTATCGTTGTGCTCAGGCCTATGGTGTATATTTTGAATAAAGTCTACATTTGTACAAACCGTGTCGTTTCGTACCTTTTAATTTGATCACCCCTTGTATGTTCTGGAAAGTTTCCGCGACCTGGTGTATGCGAAGATAAGTTTTCTCGGGTTAAGTCGCGGGGGTCCATATATATATATATATATAATAATGTGTGTTTTTTAATGTTTTTTTTTTTCTTCTACATACAGACATGAGTCAAAACACATTTGAAGTTGATGAATTTTCAAAAATTATATATTATCTAAACAGGGGTTCTACCACAAACCGAAAAACATGGCAAGCGGTCTACGAACAAAATAGTTTGAAGATCTGTCCTATCCAGTAGTTTTTATTATGATAAACAAATTAGGCTAGATGACAAAATAAATGAAAATAATTTTTAGTATTTGGGAATTCTTAAATAATAAAATAAAAACTCCTCGAATTTAGTTGTCATAAATGACATCAAAACGGTCAGAATGAATAATATAGTAGTCCTGAAAAATTCAACCGAGTATTTACAAAGAAAAAATGATTTTTAACCAAAATTCTAAATTTATATTAAATGCTCAATCATATATATATAATATACGAGTTCTAATAGAAAATAAATTAACAAAAGAAAAAAAAAATGATTTTCCATAAATGAATTTTGATAAATAAATAATAATAATAAAATAAATATATTTAAGGGCAAAGTTGCCGAAGGCAATCGGACCCTTCGAGTGATAAATCAAATTTATATGGGTCTTTTATTTTTCCGGATCGAAACTTTTTTTGTCGTTTTTGAAGCAATTCAAGTTTTTTTTCAACATGAAATTTATCTTTCTGTTTTTTAGCAAGTGAATAACAAAATTATTAATCATATGAAAATATGAACTATTAGTTTATTTTATAAATATTTTCATTGGTGTACTAAATTTATAAGTATTCTTAGAGTAAATAAGTTATAATTAATTATTTAATGACATGTTAATTATATTTGACTTTAATAACATCACTTTGTTCTATTTATATACAAAACAATCTGAGATTGCAGCTTAGATTTATTATTATTATATGCTAGAATATTTTATATCTATCTGGAAATAGAAATAAAGTTTAACTGTTGAGAGAATAATTTTGTTTTAATAATAAAATAACAGAATTATATTCATATTAACTTTTGGACTATGAGCAGCATCTTCTCTTGTGTAGGCTTTTTCTAAACTGAGAATCTATCGAAACCAAGTTCCCTGGCAATAAGGAAAAGCTAGACCAGGAGAAGAAAATTTGAACTGTTGATTAAAATAAAAAAACAGATTAAAATTTTATATTTGAAAACATTGATTTTGAAAACTTCAAAGACTTTTAGAATCGAATTTCGAATTTTTTCCATCTCTATTTCTGTTTAAATAGACACTTTTATAAAATATTTTTAGATAATTGAGTTTTGGGGCCAATTTATGCAAGGTGGGGAAGAAAAAAAGGCCTTAGGGTTAATTAGCCTCTTTAATAATTGAATTGAATTGCTCCAGCTTCTATTCGTTGCACTGATTATATATATATATATATATATATATTGAATAACACCGAACATCAGTGCAACGAATAGAAGCTGCAGCAACTCTTTAAGTCTCATTTGATTATTATTATTATATTAATATTGAAATTAACTTATGGAATCAGCTCTCAGTGTGAATCTTTTTGAATAGTGTAAGATTATAGTGTGGCGGTTTGTTTTCGGTGTCGTTGTCTTCCCGGGTTCCATAATCATATGGCTTGAGGAAGCCGTACAACCAGAGGTTTACTTTGCTTAAACCTTTTTGCAGATTGAGGTGCAAAGTAAAGAAATAAAATAAAATTTTTTTATTTTTATTTGTCAGGATTTATTAGAGCTGACGACCAACTCCAGTACATTGGTTTAGGTTACATTGAACCATCTTGAGTTCTGTAAAATTAGACAATTATTACAATGCAAGCAAGACACTCATATCGATCATTTTTTTTTTTTATTAAATATATTTACAGTCCTAAACCTATTTACAGACCTGAAGATGGTTTAATGTAACCGAAACCAATGTACTGCAGTTGGTCGTCAGCACTCCTGACAAATAAAAAAAATTTTATTTTATTTAAAACGGCTTCTACCCTGGTAGGAATTGCCAATGCTGACAATTGGCCGAACCTTGGGCCAGTTGTCATTTGCCGAGCCTTGAGTAGTGACCATTGGGCCAAGCCTGGTCCGAGGCTTGGTCCATTCGTCTTCCCAAGGCTCGGTTTAATACTATTGGGCCAAGCCTGGTCCGAGGCTTGATCCAAGGCTTGGCCCAATGGTATTATATTATTAAACCGAGCCTTGGGAAGACGATTGGACCAAGCCTGGTCCGAGGCTTGGCCCAATGGTCACTACCCAAGGCTCGGTTTAATAATATAATACCATTGGGCCAAGCCTCGGTCCAGGCTTGGTCCAATCGTCTTCCCAAGGCTCGGTTTAATAATATAATACCATTGGGCCAAGCCTTGGATCAAGCCTCGGACCAGGCTTGGCCCAATAGTATTAAACCGAGCCTTGGGAAGACGAATGGACCAAGCCTGGACCGAGGCTTGGCCCAATGGTAATATATTATTAAACCGAGCCTTGGGTAGTGACCATTGGGCCAAGCCTCGGACCAGGCTTGGCCCAATGCTTAATTGACCCATCATGTAATTAAAAAAAAAAAAATTAAATTAAATCAAGTACTATTAATTGAAAAAAACAGTAATATATATTTTAAATCTGGTGATTGTTTGATAAAGTTTATTTAGCTAAAATAAAAGGCAAATCAAATAGCTTAAAAGAGAGTCATATCAATATAACAACTGTGTACGAGAGCGTAAAGGCATTGACAAATGACAAACAAAACCAAAAAGCTCGAGTTCAAATCTCTCGAGAAACAACTTTTTTTTTCCTCGAGGCTTGGATCGACCATCCATTTTTTTGTTTTCCAAGGCTTGGGCCAACCTTGGTTTTTTTGATTCTCGAGGCTTGGGCCAACCTTGGTTTTTTTGATTCCCAAGGCTGGGTACATTGTTATCATTCCAAGGCTTGGACCAAGCCTCGCCCAATGGTTAGACAAGGCTTGCCCCAAGCCTCGCCCAATGCTCGGCACGATTGGTCCAAGCCTGGTCCGAGGCTTGGCCCAATTGTGTGTTCCTACCAGGGTATTATATAATCTTGCGCTGTTTCGTATATTATATGACTTGTGTTTACCTTTGAGATATGGTACCGGTTTGGTTAGTTGACGGTGTATTGGAAGGATTATAGAATACGCAATAAAAACAATTAGTTCGATCCTTAATATCCATGAAAATGTTAATATTTTTTAAATATCGCCACACGCCGAAAAGTATGAATAGCCCATAAATAGAAGAAATATTTAGGTTTAATAATTATTAAAGAGACGATTCTCAACGAAGTCTATTTCGATTTGAATTGCTGCAGCTTCTATTAGTTGCACTGATGTTCGGTGTTATTCAATAAAACAATTTAGCCTATATTATATATATATATATATATATATATATATTAAATAACATCGAACATCAGTGCAACGAATAGATGCTCCAGCAATGCAATTCAAAATAGACTTCGTTGAAAATCCTCTCTTTAATAATTATTAACTCTAAATATTTCTTCTATTTATCTATGGGGATTTCATACTTTTCGGCGTGTGACGATATTTAAAAAATAATTACAGACAAACATAAGTCATATAGATTATGGTACCGGGAAGACAACGACACCGAAAGCAAACCGCCACATTACATTATCTTATACTATTCAAAAAGATTCACACTTAGAGCAGATTCCTTAAGTTAATTTCAATGTTAATATAATAATAATCAAATGAGACTTAAAGATTGAAAATACTACTCTTTATACCCAGGTTGGATTTATTATTATAAACCACTCCTCCCTAAATCCAATTCCTATGCATGGGAACAATTTTGAAGCCCTTTTTAATTGACGCCCAAGGCTATTTGTCTGCAATAGTTCACCCTCCAACTTGTTTTATCAATTTGGGATTGGGGCTGGAATGAATTTAAATAATATAATAGTTTCAATTTTTTTATTATCATAACCCATTAATGAGACCTTTATTCACTAATTTTTACTTTCTCTTACCTATGTATATATGAGATGTAATATATTTTGCGCTAGTTTGGTGCCATTGCATGAAAAAATAATCTGTGTAAAACTTCAGGTCAATCGGATAAAGGGAAAAGGTGCCCCAAGAGCCTTGAAAATCATAGGGAGTAGCGCAAAAAAAAATTTTGCACCAGTAGTAGCCAAGAGCCACCCTATTATATATACATACAGTGCGTTAAGGTGATATAGGCCTAGTTCCACTTTGTTTTTTGAACATAAGTGCCATATTACTGTACCGATCGAGATGAAATTTTTTATTTGCAGCTATATTATATGCTTTGATATTTATGTACAAAACCTCCCGTCGATATGTTGCATTTAAAAAAAGTTATAATGAACAAATTGAAAATTGACTATTTAAAAGTGTTTAGGTGATTTAGTTCCACTTTCAAACTTTATTTATTTATTTATCAATAATAAGATAATAACAACTCTAATAATTAATGGTCATCCAGTCACTCTTAATCTATAAATTAATTCACTTAGGAAGAGAATTGACTAGCTTAATAAGTAACTGAGACAGGATTCGATCCCAAGACTCGTGTATAGCGATTTTCCGCTTGTCGGCAGTGGGGACCTGTCGACAATCGCGGTAAATATCGCGAATGAGCTGCTTCTAGAAGTCCTTACTGAAATTGAGATCCGGCAAGTACGGGGGCCATTCCAAAACAGGGATATTATGGCGTGAAAGTGCTTGCTGAAGCGTGGACATATTCATTATCTTGAATAAAAGTAAAATTAACAGTATGAAAGCGGTTCAAATATGACAATAAATTGCCTCTAAGAATATTTTTATATCTAAATGAATTGATTCTCCCATCCACGAACGATAATGTTGACTTTTCGAACGCCGAGAATGCTGGCAAAATCATGAATGAGGCCGCCGAACTTGCACTTGGAAAAATGATGCGATTTGTTTCGAAGATCGTGCCAGGCCCGCTGGACCGCCCTAATTAAATTTCTTTTTGTCCGATCAAACAATCTATAAGGTAAAAAACATATTTTGTAAATTTACTAATAAACCCAATACATATCGTAAGTCACTCATGACTCCATGTTTGACTGGCATCGCTGAAATCAGCACGACAACGGTGATAATCAACTCTGAGGCTAGGGACCATGTTCACAATTTCAGGGACAATTTATTGTCATATTTGAACCTCTTTCATCCTGTTAATTTAACTTTTATTCAAGATAATGCATAGGTTCACGCGTCCGCAAACACAAAGAAGTGGCTTTAAAGTAAAAATATCCCTGTTTTGGAATGGCCTCCGTACTCGCCCGATCTTATTCCCATTAAGGACCTCTAGAAGAAGCTCATCCGCGATGTTTACCTCAAGTGCCGACTGTTCCCCACTGTCGACAAGCGAAAAATCGCTATTCACATGTCTTGGGACCTGCCGCAGCAGCTTATTAAGCTAGTCAATTCTCTTCCCAATTTATTTAATCTATAGATTAAGAGTGACTGAATGGCCATTAATTATTAGAGTTGTTAAAATCTTATTTAACAAGACATGTGAGTGTTAAATATATCTATGACTCAGTTAAAGTCCGAATCGAGGTATTTTGAATACTATTATCTTATTCAAATAATAGATCTCGAAAAATATTTAGCTAAAATCTTATTGTTGATAAATAAATAGATGTGACCGTCCACATGAAAAGGTGCCAAATCTTCACTGGGCTAAATTTTCACGACAGCCGATTTACTAAAAAAGTTCAAAAAAATCGATTTTTTTTTATTACTGATTTCGATTCTCTAGTTCTTCATCTTATATGATGAAATATTCGATTCAGTATCGATGTATTTTAAATAAAAAAATTGAAAAAACAAACTTTAAACTCATTTTTCTCAAAACTAGATTTTTTTCCTAACCAAAATTTTAAAAATTCATATCTTTCAAACAAAAAATGATAAAAATTTCTAAAAATACCGGCTTGCTCATGCAGGATGTGTTTTGTACAGAAAGCATAAAACACAATTTTGACCCCAATGAAGATTTGGTACCTTTTCACGTGGACGGTTCAAATTTTTCATTATAACCTTTTTAAAATGCGACATATCGAAGGGATGTTTTGTACATAAATATAAAAGCTTATTATATATCTGCAAAAAAAATTTCATCGCGATCGGTCCAGTAATATGGATGATCAAAAAACCAAGTGGAACTTAATCACCTTAAAGTACTGTATATATAAACAATAGGTAAAAGGAACAGGCAGCCATGTAGTTAACTATTATTTAAATACAACAGCCACTTTATTTATTTCAAATGTATACAGTATATATATATATATATATACAGGTGTATATATATATATATATAAACAAATCAAATTGTAAATTAGGTTGGTAGCTCGGTATATGAGATTGGAGTCAAGAGGAATAAAACCAGCGTGTATTTGTTTATTTGAACACCTTTACAATTTAATCAAGACAGACGTTTTGGTAACTGTAACGGTTGCCATCCTCCGTGACAATGCAAGTTTTTTAAGGTGTCCCTATCAAATACTGGGTATAGACCTAATAATAAGATAAGATAGTAATGCATAGGAAGCATCAGCCTAAAGCGCTCCAGGCTGATGCTTCCTAGGCATTACTATCTTATTATTAATATATATGACAGGGACACCCTAAAAAACTTGCATTGATACTGAGAATGGCAACTAATAGTTACCGAAACGTCTGCCTTGATTAAATTGTAAAGGTGTTCAAATAAACACTGGTTTTATTCCTCCCGCCTCCAAAATCTTAAAATTTTCAACCCATTTTTAATAATACTTTACTCTCCTAAAGAGGAGGCAATGGCTAAGCCGGCTAAGCTTAGGATTACGGAGTCCGAAGTCTCAACACGACTCGGGCTCGGATCCAGCTTGCCGCAAATAATTCAACCATCCTGCCGAAGTCTCCTCTTAGGGTAGGTAGGGGGATAGCCCCACCGTGGTATCGCCAAGGGCCTAATTGGCCTAAGTGTGTTCCCTCTCTGGGAACGGCCACTTCAACCTAACCTAACCTAACCTTACTCTCCTAAGCTTCATAACTAATTACTAGTTAGTGGGAGGGAAGGGGATATTATAGGTCCCGAACTCCCTTACCCTTTTAATAAATTTTTCAATTCGCCTATGAAATAAATTAACATTAAAATCTCCTTTGAATGAGAGTATGAGCCTATGTCTCAATTATATCTATGATGTTTTTAGAGTCGAACTCAAGGAAATAAGTTGCGAATCTAAAACAAACAAAAGAAATTTCATTTCCCAAGCCCGAGGATATTTTTTTTTATCAAGGTCTGTTATTTTTTACATTCATAGTAGTATTCCCTTCGTAAGCATATATTGAATATATATATTTTTTTTATTTGCTGCTCAGTCCGCTCCTAGCCATGGACTCTTCTCCCTAGATTCCCTTTAAAAATGATAGCTCACAGTTTTATATACATTCGTTTTTTTTTTTTTTCAAAAACAATTGTCTTTAGCTGTCTATTTCGATTATTGATCTCCCCTTGTTTTTCTTTCAAAGTTAAAATTGGTAAACCAGTCTTCTCCAACAGCAGACAAGATTACTCTGCCACACTTAAATAATTAATATTTAATCAGGCGTGTGGACAAGAAAGGATATGGATGCCCAAAACCTCCCTTCCCTCACCCACCCCTTTCTCCAAAATCCGAAAAAATAAAAAAATATAGTTAGAGAAGTATATATATAAAATTTTAAATGCTGTTAAAAATTATAAAAATATTTTATATGTATTCTTAAAAATTTATTCACTTGGAGAGAAGGGGGTCAATAGGCCGGATTGTCCAAGACTCCTTCTCCCTCGCGAAATAATCTAAGGCTCTATTCACATAGGGATACTCAAATCTCCGATCGACTAGGACACTGGGTAGCTAAGAGACTTGGCATGTGCAATCCAATGGTGCCATTCACACGGGGAAACTCCAGTCGCCGATACTCGGCAAATGCGCGACTCAGTCGCTAAGAGACTTGACATGCAGGTCTTCTAGCTACTCAGTCGCCTGGTTTCCTCTCTAGATGCAAAAAAATGAGTGAAAAAGAAGCAAATATTAATCTAGTGGCGGAAATAGGAAAATTCCCTGAACTGAATAATAGAACGTGGCTCTAGTTGATATATTTAATAGGAAAGAGGATGCAGCCAAATAATTGAGCCTCTATTTAGTAATAAACATTCTTTATTGGAACGTTTCGGCTGGGATCAACCCTGCCATCTTCAGCCTTCAAAGAGCATATTTAAATTTTATATATATAAATAGAGTTGTCATTAGTTAATAATACAAGTTGTTTGCATTTTTTGTCCAATGAATGTAATATTTCTTAAAATACCAACAAGTGATACCATGAAGGTCAAGCTTATAATATTATATCATTATAAGTTTGGCTTTCATGGTATCACTTGTTGGTATTTTAAGAAATATTACATTCATTAGACAAACAACTTGTATTATTAACTAATGACAACTCTATTTATATATATATATATATATATAAAATTTAAATATGCTCTTTGAAGACTGAAGATGGCAGGGTTGATCCCAGCCGAAACGCCAAAGAGTGATTATTACTAAATAGAGGCTCAATTATTTGGCTGCATCCTCTTTCCTATTATATATAAAAAATTCCCTGAACTTTACAATTATAAATTACCTAACTAACACAGAAATGCGGACAAAGCATAGTACGAGGTGCCAAAGGCATACACCTCTAAGATGAGTAATTAGCTGGTCCTGTTTCAATAATTTATAAAAATTATTAATTTTATTATAATATTACATTGAAAATATAAAGTCCATTAGAGAGAAGAAATGAAAGTCGGCCGATTGAAGAACCTCTGTTCAAAAAAAAAAAAGAAATGTTTCGGGTTTAATTTCGGCTTAAGGTTATTTCATTAAAGCCGAAACGTTTCTTTTTTATTCAGTTTTTTTTTTTTTTTGAACAGAGGCTCCTCAATTGGCTGACTTCTATCTCTTCTTTGCATTATCATTTTATTATAATGTTGAAGAACCACAGTCCCAGGATTTTTTTTTTTGGAGGGGGGGGGGAAACCAGCTAAAATTTTGGTTGAGTGAGAATAGAGAATAAATATTTTACATAAAAAAAAAAGAATTTTAGAAAATTGTTTATCTAAAAATATATGCGAACTTATTTAAACTTCTAAGGGAACTGAGTATATTGATAGGAAACTCGCAATTTAAGTAGCAGCCGTGTGAATATGCAGGCAACTACAGACTCGAGGCTATCAGTCTTGAATGTACTAGTCGACCAGTATCCGAGATTTCAGTATCCCCGTGTGAATAGAGCCCAACTCCTCTAATTAAGAGTTGTTTTTTATTTTTTACTTTCTCTTACCTATATGTATATCTTTATATACATATAAGAAAGTATTGGATTCATGTCAAAAATTCGATGTCGAATTTTGATGGATATACACGTTTTGAGATCCCCTGAATCCAAAAAAGTGGTTTTCGCGACATGGTCGGTCTGTCTTTGTGTGTGTGTTTAAGCACAAAGGAATTGAGCTACGAGGTTGAAATTTTATATTTAAATTAGCCCCCCCCCCCACCCCCCCCCAAGGGGTGAAAATAAGCTTTTAAATAAAATCGGCCAAAAAGTACTAGTACTTTACTGATGCACTTTTTTAGTTTTTTTGATTTTCTCAAAATTTCAAATTTTGATTAAAATTCAAAAATCAATTATTTTTTAGATGCTCTTTAAAATCTATATTCTCATTTTGCCATTGAAATCTTATGAATACCACTTTACTGTTGTACTTCATAGGAAAGATAGGAGAAATGGTAACAAAATATAAATATTTTCCCATGTTTATAAATTTTATATCTTGAATTCAAATGTACTCTACTGTCGGAAAGTAAATATTAAGTCGACACAAAAAATCTGGCGTGGCAAGCACAGAACACAACTGTCGATTTACGAAGGTAAGAGAAATTTGTGTGCTGTGCGACCAATCATACCAGTTTTTTTTTTATTTTAACAATATACTCACATTACTCATTTGTGGGCCTTGTCATGTGAAAATAACCACAAAGATCGATCAGTGGGATGATTGCAGTTAGCGGCGTCATATCCTCATATCGTTGATATACCAGATGATGGTTTTTAGATTCATCGTTGAAGATCCTCAGACGTGGGGTGACTGATTAAATTCTGGTGATTGATACTCGGTCCCATGTTAAATGTTGATATCTGGATTCTCAGTTGTAAGGTCAGTTGATGATGAAAGCGTTCAGATCCAGGATGGTGATTGATACTGGTCCCAGGTTGGAAATATTAATGCTGATCCAGTCTTCAGCTCTTTATGCTTATTCTATTTTTTCAACCTACAAGAAAGTATTCTAAAGTAGCAACTATAATATAAATGATCTTTGGAAATACACTTACCTTTCAAGAGAGAAAAAGAGAAATTTTATCAGTGTGTGTTTTTCCATTTAATGTTTTTTCCCTAAAAGCAAATTTAAGTTTTATATAACACTTGAATTATTATTAATAAAACTTCGAAATTCACTTACCTTTAATATAAAAAAGAAAAACTGCATGAAAATATGTCGTTAATTACTCCATTAAGCCTGAGTTGACTTTTTATTAAACTGACAAAGTTAATATAAAATTAGACCTTAAGATGGCGCGGGCGTCTTTCCGAGCGAATTTATAAAAGATCAAAGAATAGAAATATTAATTCTGTATTCTTTTCACAGAGTGTCTTTATTACTATTAATATTTTATTTTATAATTGAATTATTTAATAAGTTTAATATATGTAAATTAATTTTTAAAACAATTTTAAGAGAGATAATAAATTTTTAAAATTTTTATTATGGAGATAGAGCGGAGAGAAGGTACATGATTATTTAAAAAAATATATAAACATTATAACTTTTGGTATTTTTTTAAGTTCTAACTTTAAATTAATTTTAAAAAATTAATTTTTTATCAAAAGTGATTTTTGTTTAGTGTAATTAAAAATATTTTAAATTTTTTAATCAGAGGCGTACCGAGGCAGTTGGGGGCCTGGGGCGGCACTAGAAGAGGGGGCCTTATATTGAATTTTTTTTGGGGGAGTGCTCATCTTTAAATATCCCTCTCCTCCATACACAAAAAGTAATTTTAAAATACCGTATATCCCTGAACCCCAAGGGCCCCGGGGCCTCTCAAAGAGAAATTTTCAATAAATTTTGTTTTTACTTGAGCCCCAAGGGCCCCGGGGCCTCTCAAAGAGAAATTTTTATTAAATTTTGTTTTTACATGAGCCCTGAGGGCCCCGGGGCCTCTCAAAGAGAAATTTTCATTAAACTTTGTTTTTACATGAGCCCTGAGGGCCCCGGGGCCTATCAAAGAGAAATTTTCATTAAATTTTGTTTTTATTTGAGCCCTGAGGGCCCCGGGCTTCTCAAAGGGAAATTTTTATTAAATTTTGTTTTTACTTGAGCCCCAAGGGCCCCGGGGCCTCTCAAAGAGAAATTTTTATTAAATTTTGTTTTTACTTGAGCCCTGAGGGCCCCGGGGCCTCTCAAAGAGAAATTTTCATTAAATTTTGTTTTTATTTGAGCCCTGAGGGCCCCGGGGCTTCTCAAAGGGAAATTTTTATTAAATTTTGTTTTTACTTGAGCCCCAAGGGCCCCGGGGCCCTCAAAGAGAAATTTTCATTAAATTTTCTTTTTTTTATCTACATTTTCCCATTTATACTTGAGCCCTGAAGGCCCCGGGGCCTTTCAAAGAGAAATTTTCATTAAATTTGGTTTTTACTTGTGCCCCAAGGGCCCCGGGGCCTCTCAAAGGAAAATTTTCATTAAATTTTGTTTTTACTTGAGCCCCAAGGGCCCCGGGGCCTCTCAAAGGAAAATTTTTATTAAATTTTCTTTTTTTATCTAAATTTTCCCATTTTTACTTGAGCCTTGAAGGCGGCCCCGGGGCTTCTCAAAGGGAAATTTTTATTAAATTTTCTTTTTTTATCTAAATTTTCCCATTTTTACTTGAGTCCTGAGGGCCCCGGGGCTCTCAAAGAGAAATTTTCATTAAATTTTTTTTTTATAAATATATGGGGGCCTATGCCGGCTCGGGGCCTGGGGCGGACCGCCCCCTCGCCCCCCTCGGACGCCACTGTTTTTAATTCAAATTTTGAAAGTAGAGCTTATTATTTATATTCTTTGAAAGGAGGTATTCTTTGAAAACAGTTACTCGAAAATTTCTGAACAAGTTTATTTTTATGTGTAAAAGTGTGTGTAATTAAAAATATTGAAATAATTTTTTATCTATTAATTCTGTAAGTATATTATTATAGAATAATATTGAAATATTTATTTAATTTATTATAGATATTTTAAAAATACATCATTTTTTTAGGTGATTACGTGTTACATCAGGCAACGTGACGTCTCGAAAAAGGAAGTAAGTAGCAGTCCATTCTATAAAATTTGACATTTCGTGAAGGTCAGAAAACATTTTTTCTTTTTTTGGATTCTTATCATCCTTCCCTCCTCCTTCTCAAACCAAGGGCGGATACAAGGGGGGGGGGGGGGTAAAGGGGGGGTAATGCAATGGATTTGTTCATGAGGAAGGAGTTTTTTTTTAAAGGGCTTTTCTGTTTGGGATTAAGCAGGATCATTCGGGAGGTGGATGCAGTGGCGTAGCGAGCTCAACTCTCGCCCGGGGCACAATACCTTCTTAGCGCCCCCCCCATCCAAAAACCATATAATATTATACAGGGGCGTATATATTGATTTTTTCGGGGGTGGGGGGGGCGAACTCAAAAATTTTACTGCCTGCGGAAAATTGTTTGCCCTGCCGTTAAAATCATTTTACCTTTTTTTTTAGCAAGGTTAAATTTTGCGAAATTTTTTCCCTTTCCCCCCCCCCTAATTTTTCTGTCACGCGGAAAATTTTTCCTCCGGACATTAAAATTATTTTTTGTTTTGCGAACCATTTGGCACCCCCTTGTGTGTTCCCCCCCCCATCGCTATGCCACTGGTTGGATGGCCGGTGTTATGATTAATAATTTCAAAAAATACAAATTTTAAAATAAAAAAAAAAGTTTCGAAGGTCATTCGGGAAACATTAACATCTCCAATCCCATGGCCTCAGGGCTGGATCTAGGGGAGGGGGGCAGTGGGTGCATTTGCCCCGGGCGGCAGATATCAGGGGGCGGCAATTAAAGAAAGATTTACTAAAAAAAAGATAAAATGATATGAATTTTGTATAGAAAATTTTAAGGAGGGGGCGGCAAATTAAATTTTGCCCCCCCCCCCTAAAAAATCTTGTTCCGGCTCTGCATGGCCTAAAGTAGTTCTGCCAACTTTTTTGAAAGGGGATGCTTATATCTTTTTTATATTACCCCGTGTATCACTGTCAGTCGATTAACTTGTAAAGAGGGGGAGGTTATCACAAAAAAATTGTAAACATCTAATATTTGCAACAGATACATTTTTGTTTGATCTTGTAATTTGTATTAAAAAAAAAAAAAAATGACCTTATTTTGGCATCTAACAAGTTTCCGGAGACGTGTAAATTAAAAAAAAAAAAAGCCTTATATATATACGTTTGCGCACACTATACAAATGAACGAGATAGAGGTAAAGATAGTGAGAGAGAAAGAGAGAGAGAATGTTTTAATGAATGACGGAGTATGGGTGAGACAGAGAGAGAATGAGGATGGGGGTGGTTTTTTTAATCCCCACTCGCTGGCTGTTGGGAGTGCGCGAGCCGCGATGCGCAGTATCCAAGCTCCTCAGCTGCGCGCCTTTTAATGCTTCAGTTCCGCTCCGGTCTTCTAAACGTAAACACACACGCTTGGGATTGACTCGTGCTCCAACCTCATAGTCAAAAAAACGAGAGAGTAGTGATTGTGTTACTGATTAAAATTATAAACTTCATTGAACAATCCATTTAATTATAAATTTTTTTTTTTTTAAACGGATTATAATAGATAATTTTTTTTTTATTTTTGGAGGGAATTACCAACTGTCATTTTTTTGGGACTTGGAATTGGAAGATGATGCGTGTGTGCATGATGAACGCTCGCGACGTTCGCCGTCGACGAAACGCTCCTTCATCAGTCACCAATTTCCTGCCGACTCGTCTTGTATGGCTCTTCGCATTCTCGTTGATTGCTCATCAGACTATACAAGGTAGGCTTCAACACACCCTCCCCAAAAAATTGACATTTCTATTAGTCAGGGAGCCCAGGCCCATTTTGACAAGTTATTACTATCAAGCTAATTTTCCGTGAGTAGCTTCATTTTGATAAGACGACCAATTTTTTCTCTTACAACAATTCTTGATTGTGGTAGCTAACAGGAGTAGCAGGGATATAATATTTCAATTTGACGATTCTCAAAAATTTATTAAAAAATATTTGTAGGACAAATATTTTTTTTATTTAATGTTAATAATTTTCTTAAGATTTAATTAAAAAAACCCATTAATAATAATAAATTTTTGAGAATCGTCAAATTGAAATATTATACCCCTGCTACTCCTGTTAGCTACCACAATCAAAAATTGTTGTAAGAGGAAAAAATTGGTTGTCTCATCAAAATGAAGCTACTCACGGAAAATTAGCTTGATAATAATAGCTTGTCAAAATGGGCCTGGGCTCCCTGACTATATATTATTATACTAAAAAAAATGTGATAAGTGATGAAGATGCCTTTAAGAGAAACTTATAAAATTTTTTTTTTTTCTCATAACTCACATCACATGAGAAATTATTTGGTTTACAATTTTATATTTTTCGGTATTTTTAAAAGATCCAAAAAATTAATGTCCTCATCAAGCGTTATTTCAGCTGTTAAGAGATTATAAAAATTCTGTAAGTCGTCTTTAATATAAAATACTAAATTATATTTATTGCAAGTTATATATTCGTCTAAACTAGTTATATTTTGGAAAATGTTTTAATCGGTTTTTTAATTCTACGTATTTATTAAAACTATTATGATGAACTTGACATCCCTTTTCATCTTTTGTAGAGCTCATTTCATTTGCCATCTACAACCAATTTTTTTTTTTTTTTTTTTTTTTTTACTTGGAAATTTTTTATTATCCTTCGATAGTTCAAATGAGAATTTTTTTTACGGTACCATAAACAAGAAAAGATAAATAATCCAAGTGAGACGCAAATTGTTTTCATGAACTAAAATTTATGTCAAATTTATTAAGCTTCTTAAGAATCTGGTTGCGTTTAATTATTAAAGTAGCGCGTAATGATATAATTAATAATAAAATATCCTTTAACGACTAAGGATGATTTAATAATAATCATGGAAAAAATTTAAGCCTCTCTGTTTAGGTGCAAAATAAATAAATAATTTCCGTAAGAGATGAATTAAAATGTCACTTGTGGCGTTCGGCGGGTTGCTTTCATACAGGCGGTCCCGTTCGGCGCGCAGCTCTCTAAGAACATTTATGATCGTTTTTATTTACAAAAATAAATATTATCCTAAGCCCTACCTAGCACGGATATAGAAGTTATGCTTCTTTTGCAAAACAAAAATGTATTCAAAGTTATTTGGCAATCAATTTGATCCAAATAAAATAATAAAACCCGTGAATCTGCACTTGTGTTTAAGTAAGAATATAAATGTTTTTTTAAATTTGTTTTAAGGTTTTTTTCGCCAACTAAGGCCATTTAGACACTATTCAAATGATTGGTAGCCAATTCAATTGAAATAAATTTTTCTCGATAGCGACGAGAAGCGAAACTTTTAGATTAATTACATTTAAAATATGAAATTTAACATTTTCCTAGTAATTTTTACTTTCTCTTAACTATACCAAAGAGTACTAGTACTTTACTGATGTAATTTTTCAGGTTTGTTCGATTTTGTCAAAATTCGATCCAACGATTTTGATTAAAATTCAAAAATCAATTATTTTTTAGATGCTCTTTCAAATCTATATTCTCATTTTGCCATTGAAATCTTATGAAGACCACTTTGTACTCCATAGGAAAGATAGAAGTGGTTACCATGGTAGCAAAATATAAATATTTTCCCATGTTTGTAAATTTTACATTTTAGCCCTCGGGGCTTGGTGTAGGGGTTAGAGTGCTAATCCTCGTATACCGAACGTCGGGAGTTCGGACTCCAGGCAGTCCGATGATTTTATTTAAGGCATTTGGATACCAAATGGCTTAAATAAGAATGCCTGGACCCCTAATATGTATATTAATCTCTATAACGGATATCGTCAAAGTCTTAAATGGCCTAAGTTGCCGAAAAGACGGTGTGAATGTGAGTGTGAATGAGAAAAAAGTGTGTTTAAAAAAAAAAAAAAAATTCTATCTAATGTAGAACCTATTGTTGGAAACTAAATATAATTCCACACAAAAAATTGGTGTGACAAACATAAAACACGACTTCCGATTACCAAAGATAAGGGAAAGTTGTGTGCTGTGCGACCAGTCACACCAGATTATTTTCTCATTATAATCTAAGAATTTATTTCCCAACCAAAATTTTTGTAGTCCAAAACACTACAAATGTTTTTAAATTATCACTTGATTATAAAAAAATCTGGTGTGATGGCGCACAGCACACAACTTTCTCTTACCTTCGGTAATCGAAAGTTGTGTACTGTGCTTGTCACACCAGATTTTTTGTGTCGACATGTATTTAGTTTCCGACAGTAGGGTACAATTGAATTCAAGATGTAAAATTTATAAGTATGGGAAAATATTTATATTTTGATACCATGGCAACCATTTCTCCTATCTTTTCTATGGAGTACAAGAGTAAAGTGGTCTTCAGAAGATTTCAATGACAAAATGAGAATATACATTTTATAGAGAATCTAAAAAAATAATTGATTTTTGAATTTAAAAAAAAATCGTTGGAGCAAATTTTGAGAAAATCGAAAAAAACTGAAAAAGTGAATCAGTAAAGTGCTAGTACTTTTTGGTCGATTTTGTTCAAAAGCTTCGTGTCACGTCCCATGGGGGGTGCCTAACTTAAATATACAATTTCAACCTCCTAGCTCTTTTCGTTCTTGAGATATTTTGTTCACAGACACACACACAGACACACACACACACACACACACACAGACAGACCATGTCGCGAAAACCACTTTTTTGGATTCAGGGGACCTCAAAACGTGAAGATCCATCAAAATCTCGACATCGAATTTTTGACATGAATCCAATACTTTCTCTCTTATATATATATTACATATATACATAGGTAAGAGAAAGTAATATAAGTAGTTAGCAATGTATTTCTATTCCGTAAGAAAAAAATCTTTAAAGAAAAATTTGTTAGTTATCATTAGTTTGTTGGTATGACCGAGGATCTGGTGGGAAGCTCCGAGTGGAAGTCTCGGGTTCAATCCCTGAGAGCCAGGGAAACTGGAAAATATACTTACTATGACTTGTCAAGTCCCCATCAAATCGGAACAAGTGCACAGTACTTGATAACGGCTGCAGAATAAGCAGTCGAAACAGTTGTACAGTATTTATATATTTTTAATAAATAATTAAAAACAAAAATGTGGTCTATAAGTTAAAATTCTCCTAATAACAATTATTGACGAAATAATATCATTTTTGCGGAATACTTTCTAAATGTTCGCGAAAAAACTGTCGGGGGAATACTGCTCTAATTTAAGCATATCGATGCTCTCAGTAGAAAAGTGTCTAACTCCACTTTTTTTCGAAAATCATTTTTTTTGTATTTTCTGTTGAAAAATATCATTCTCCTTATGCCCTGAACTGGGTAAGAGCGTAATCCAAATTTTTCAGTTCGAAAAGTTTTTTTTTTTTTCTAACACTCACTTTTTTCTCATTCACACTCACATTCACATTCATTCGTGCAAGGCAGACACATCCCTCAAAAGCAAATTCTGAATTTTCCGGCGCTTTCCCTTTTGATAATTTTGGGATCGGAGTATTTTTCCTGGACTTTCCATAACGTTCTCTATAAAATTGCAAAAATTTCGTTTCAAGATTCCTATGGGAAGTTATTTATTTAGAAAGATTCTTTATTTCAATCTCTTTGGTTAATCGATTTGGTTAGGTACCCATTTTGATACTAGCCTGAGTTAGATAAATCACTCTATTCTAAAGTAAAGATGAAAGAAAATTGACGTCAATTGGTTCGGAAATCTGTCGCAAGTCTTAATTTCATATTGATAAATAGAATTTTTTTTAATTATAAGATATTAAATTATAAACCCCTTATGTTGCAAGAAAAAAAAAGTAAAAAATCTGGTGTGACTGGCGCACAGCACACAACTTTCTCTTACCTTCGGTAATCGAAAGTTGTGTACTGTGCTTGTCACACCAGATTTTTCGTGTCGAAATATATTTAGTTCCCGACAGTACGGTACATTTGAATTCAGATGTAAAATTTATAAGTATGGGAAAATATTTATATTTTGTTACCATGGCAACCATTTTTCCTATCTTTCCTATGAAACACAAGAGTAAAGTGGTCTTCAGAAGATTTCAATCGCAAAATGAGAATATACATTTTAAAGAGCATCCAAAAAATAATTGATTTTTGAATTTAAAAAAAAATCGTTGGAGCAAATTTTGAGAAAATCGAAAAAAACTGAAAAAGTACATCAGTAAAGTACTAGTACTCTTTGGCCGATTTTGATTAAAAGCTTATTTTTCCGGTCCCGGGGGGTGTTTAACTTAAATATAAAATTTCAACCTCGTAGCTCAATTCCTTCATCCTTAAAATTGAACACACACCCACCCACCCACCACCCACACACCCACACACCCCCACACAGACAGACCATGTCGCGAAAACCACTTTTTGGATTCAGGGGACCTCAAAACGTGAAGATCCATCAAAATCTCGACATCGAATTTTTGACATGAATCCAACACTTTCTCTCTATATATATATTACATATATACATAGGTAAGAGAAAGTAAAATGATAATTAAAGATTTTAATTAAACAATGTATCTATTTATTCCATTTTATTGGTATCCAATTCAATTGAGACAAAGTTTTTTGCCTGGGACAGGATGCGAACCCTCGACTTTTAGCACGCTATTGACATTTGAAACCCATTCTCTGCAAGATCAACATCACATTTTTACTTTTAATTAGGGTCCGACCGAAACAAGATTTTCAGCCGAAACCGAAACCGAAACCGAATATTCGGCCTCAACCTTAGTTTCGGCCGAAACCGTAACCAGAAACCGAAACTTGTATTTCCCATAAAAATTTTTCATTTTATCTTTTTTTTTTTTTTTTTTTGAATTTTTTTCCCTTCGGTGAAAATCATTTTACCTTTTTTTAGGGAGACTAAATTTTTTTTCTCCCTCAAGTGCAAATTATTTGACCTTTTTTACTTTCTCTTACCTATGTATATAGTAATATATATATAAGAGAGAAAGTATTGGATTCATGTCAAAAATTCGATGTCGAGATTTTGATGGATCTTCACGTTTTGAGGTCCCCTGAATCCAAAAAAGTGGTTTTCGCGACATGGTCTGTCTGTGTGTGTGTCTGTCTGTGTGTGTGTCTGTGTGTGTCTGTGAACAAAATATCTCAAGAACGAAAGAGCTAGGAAGTTGAAATTTTATATTTAAGTTAGGCACCCCATGGGACGTGACACGAAGCTTTTGAACAAAATCGACCAAAAAGTACTAGTACTTTACTGATGTAGTTTTTCAGTTTTTTCGATTTTCTCTAAATTTGCTCCAACGATTTTTTTTTAAATTCAAAAATCAATTATTTTTTAGATTCTCAATAAAATGTATATTCTCATTTTGTGATTGAAATCTTCTGAAGACCACTTTACTCTTGTACTCCATAGAAAAGATAGGAGAAATGGTTGCCATGGTATCAAAATATAAATATTTTCCCATACTTATAAATTTTACATCTTGAATTCAATTGTACCCTACTGTCGGGAACTAAATACATGTCGACACAAAAAATCTGGTGTGACAAGCACAGTACACAACTTTCGATTACCGAAGGTAAGAGAAAGTTGTGTGCTACCGCCAGTCCCACCAGATTTTTTGCATGCGAGTCTCATCCCATTTTTCAGACTCTGGTTTCGGCCGGCCGAAAGGTTCGGCTACTTTTTGGCCGAAACCGAAACTACGGCCGAAACCATGATTTTTGGCCGAAACTGGCCGAAACCGTAACCGAAACCGAATATTCGGTCGGTTCCTACTTTTAATTAAATATTTTTCCTATTTTTAAACAATTTAATAGTCAAAAGAATTTCCATTAAAAAATGAAATTACTAGTTCTATCTAAAAAAAAAAAAAAAACTAATATTTTCTCTTGCTTTTCATATCAAATATTTGCACGTTTTTGTTTTATTATATGGAAATATTCTTTAATTTTTACTCTTTCTTTTTATAAATTAAATCAAAAGAATATTATTTAAAGTACTAAATTTATATATTAATATTATTTACATACCGTATAACGCATTGTAAAAATTCATTCAATGGGCTATTAATGAATGAATTTTAATTATAGTAATTGCAAATAAAACTGATCTTATATTCTGATTTTTCCCATATCACTGAATCAAAATCTTTTTTCGGCACCTGAGGCAATATAGACTTCGGTCTAAACTATCAAAAAATGTTAAGTGACTAATTGAAATTCTCCTTTAGAAAATTATTCAATACGTTCACAAGCCCATAGATTATTAAGCAAATTCCGTCTAATAATATGTAGCCTATTGATCCTCTATGCCGGAATATATACATAAAGGTTTAGAAAGGACCTAAGTGCGGTCGCTGAGAAGAGCCAGGGTCCAAAAGGGGTCCAATTAGAGTAGAGGTCCTCTCTTTGCACACATTTCGAGTGGATGGGTGTCAAATCCAGAGTATGCAAGGGTGCCCCCCAACACGCTTCACATCCCACGGCACACGTTTGCCCAATTTTAATTCATTCATGTCATTTGAAACCGAGAAAAATTGAGATTTGATTTCGTTTTTTTTTTATTAATATATCATTTAACAATCAGAATTAATAAAATTTATATTTCTCTCTCTGGATTTTTGGTTCATCTTGCTGGATTCTTTTTTTTATTCATCTGAAGCCATTTAAACTTCGTTTATTATTATTTGATATTCCTATCGGGATCCTCGTTCTTTTACCCGAGGTGTTTTCGAGCACGGAGACCTCAAATCCAACCGGCCTCTAGCCATCTACCGGCATTATACAGTTTGCTCAGTTTGCATTTTAGTGATGGAAAGATACTCTAGAGTCAGCACTTCCAGTACCGGGGCCTTTGGCAAGAATAAGCCGGTAAAGTTGCCGGAAAATGGTTTTTCGCAAATATCTCGAAAACTATGCGGTTTTCCGCAAAAATTCATCTACACAAAAATAATCGAAATTAAATTACAAACAAAAATGTCCTACTAAAGTGAACGATTCGGGAGATTTAGAGGGGGTAAAATTTATAATTCATATGAAAGGAGACATTGAGATAGAGAAATATTTATATCTTGTTACCATGATAATCATTATATGAATTACAAATTTTACCCCTCTAAATCTCTTGACTACTCACTTTAACGTGATTATATACTAGACCATTTTGGTTTGTAATTTAATTTCGATTATTTTAGTATAGATTAATTTTTGCGGAAAACCACATAGTTTTCGAGATATTTGCAAAAACCATTTTCCCGCAACTACCGGCTTATTCCCGTCAAAGGCCACGGTACTACAAGTGCTGACTCTAAGCATCTTTCCATCACTAAAATGCAACCTATCCTAAAAATATTAGCCTTCAGAAATCTCTTGCCAGCTCTCCGACTATCGGTGAAATCGGGGATGGGACTCGGATTAGATCAAGACACACTCCGCCATTATAGGCCTTTTGTATATAGCTTATATATAGATTTTGTTTTAATATTGATATTTTTTAATAAGCCAGATATATATTTTTATTGTCTGAAACCAGTTGACTGAAAAATTGAGAGCCCACCAAAGGCGGGTGGAGCGGCTAGTAAGATATTAATATTTATGGTTTAAAATGTTAAGTCGATTAGATCTACAGCTACATCACAAGAGAAGCCTCTAAAGCCTATGTCTTATTTTATTTTCATCGATCTTTATTAATATCTTGATTAGGTATTGTTAGGAATGCCATCTCACTAATTAATATTTACCTCGATAAGCCTTGCTTAAATAATATGAATTAATCATCTTAGAATCATTTACATCACAGCTTAAATTAATATATACATGAAGTATTTGGGGGAAATTCTCTCTTGAATTTTAATATAATCTCTTAAATCGAAAATTTATGTTTAGAAATATACCCATTAAAATTTGTTTTTTTTATTCTTTAAAAAAGAAGTAGAAAGCAAAACAATTTTTCTTAATTTAATATATTTTCTCTCTTGAGATGAAAGTTGTAGAATCCCTAGGGGTATCAATTTTTCTTTTCTTTCTTGGAAAATATTTCTCAAGTTCGTTTATAATAATTTTTTTTTTTAATATATATAATAATACCCCCTCCGGGGGGGGCCCCTCCCCCGGGGGGCTGCGCCCCCCACCCCCCTGCCCCCTTTTCTTTTCTTCTCTTTTTTTTTTTAAATTTTTAAATTATTATAAAAAATTATAAATTTTTTTTGAATTTTTTTTTTTTTTGGGATCTTTTTTGTTACACAGACAATACCCAAACCAAAAAATTTTAATTTAATATAATAAAATAAAAAAAAATAAATAAAAAATAAATAAAAAATAAATAATAAGAATGAGTATTTATTTTATCTTTTTCTCCCATTTCTCTCTATTTTTTTATTTTTTTTTTTATTATTTAAATAATAAATTATTATAATTTGGGAATATAAGAAAAAAAAGGGATGCCCAGAAACCACCACAAAAAACCCCAAAATTATTGGAAAAGGGGTTAAGGGGGAAAGAAGAGTCACACACACACACACAGAAAAAGAAGATATATATATAAAGATTGAAGATTGATAAAGTTTTTATTTTGAGACATCTAGAATATTCATTGTTCTCTTAGTTAATTAGTAGCATCTTAAGATTTTTAATCCATCTTCTTGTATGAGGGTAGAAACCGTAGTTTTCTTTTTTTTTGTGAGGAATAACACTAAACTATTGTTGAATGGGTGGATGAAAGACCACATTAAGATCTTTTTTTTATTAAATTTTTATTAATTTGATAAATGTTTTAATTCTCTTATTAAAAAAAAAGAAGATTAAAACTCTTTTTTATATCTTTATTCAAATGAAT
The DNA here is from genome assembly GCA_023213315.1 of Euborellia annulipes. Classification (NCBI taxonomy): domain Eukaryota; kingdom Metazoa; phylum Arthropoda; class Insecta; order Dermaptera; family Anisolabididae; genus Euborellia; species Euborellia annulipes. The sequence goes on along the minus strand of JAKCPI010028099.1, from coordinate 8,866 downwards.
TAATTTATCGTTGTCAAATAAAGGAAAAAACACACAATCTTATTCCTAAGAACAGAAACAGGCTGTAAATTATAAATTATCAGATCCATCGGCCATCGATTTTGAACCTCTCCGACTTGGGAGTACATTTATCATGGATTTAGTGTCCAATTGGATTTATTTAGATATCAGTATCATGTCTCTGCATAATTTACTTTAAAATTACCATAGTTCTCTTTAATTCAGAATTTTTCCTCTTTGTAGTTTAATAAATTTATTTTAAAATTTAAACAAAAGTCGATTTATCTAATATAATAACAGGGAAGTTTTAGTATTCTTCAATTTCCTCATTTAATATTGATAAGAAAAATATTGAATTATATAAAATTATTTCTGGCATCTTTATTAAATATTTTGTTAAGAAGGTTTCAAGGCTTAGAATCGGTCAAAAGCTACTTGTGAGTCCGGGATTATTTTTCTAAAAAAATTTATTTTAAATGAGACTATCAATCAGTTTAAATAAGATGCTGAAAAAACAAATAAAAAATAAAACAAAGTCCTACATTTTAAGTCTATCGAAAAAGGCTGGTCAGGCTATATAAATTACATTATCTTGTATTTTAATTTAGAGTCCGACCGAAGCAGCCAAAACCGAATTTTGGCCTCAATCCTTGTTTAGGTCGAAACCGAAACTTGTATTTCCTATACAAAATTCATAATCATTTCACCTTTTTTTTTTTTTACTTTTCCCCTTTTGCGAAAATCATTTGACCTTTTTGTCAGGTGCGAATCTCATTCGACGTTTTTTGTTTTGTTTTTTTTTTCCTGTGCGAGACTCATTCACTTCTTACTAGTCTTCTCCCTTTTTCCTTTCTCCTTTTTTTTTTTCTTTTTTTTTTTTTTCTTTTTTTTTGTTCTTCCCTCTTTTATTCCCTTCTTCCTCTTGGCAAATTTTTGAATTACTTGTTTTTGAGCATACTTTTTTATGACACACTCGCCATCTTAGCGGGAAAAACATGCATAACCACTTCCTCCCGTTCCCCCTTAAGGAATTTTATATGTATAATCCAAGGCTTAGAATTGGTCAAAAAGCTTCTTGGTTAGCTTCTTGTGATAGAGGTCCGGGGCTTTTCCCAAAAAAATTTATTTTAAATGAGACTGAATACCTAATCAAAATTCATATCATTTTACCTTTTTTTTTTTACTTTTACCCTCTTGTTTTGACTGGTTTTTGATCGAAACCGAAACCAGGATTTTTGGACAAAACCGAAACTTCCGTCGGTTCCTAATTTTAATATTTGAGTAAAAATGCTAGAAGTACTCTGGGATAATTAGCCGAAAAATTGATTAGGCCTACTTGCTACCTTTCAGCAACCAAATATTATGCTTCTCATAAAGTAATAACTATAAATTTTTTTTTTTTTTTTTTTTTTTTTAAGAAATTTTTGGTCTTACTATTTATTCAATACACCCTCTTTCCCATCAATAAAATTATTCTTCATATTTTATTTTTTAAAGAAAAAGCTAAGGCTACTACTAAATGTTTTGGAAACATCAGAACATAAATGGACCGGATATTCTCTCTAAGTTTACCTTTTGATTCTAATTAGAAACAAATTTTTTGCGGCTCTCTTGTACGGCAAAGGTCCAATTGAATTAAGCAACAACCTCAAAATCACTCAACAGTTTCGTGACATGTTCTTAAATTTATTTGTTTATGTTCGAATTTGTTTTAAAAAGCATTTCTAACTTTAAAAAGATCATTAATTTTTCTAGTCAAATTAATGACATTCCATTATTGTATTATTATTTTTTGTCATTCACTAAATTTTCTTTTTTGTATTTCTTCAAAAGATAAAACGCTATTAAAACGTACCGTACCATTTGAGTTCAGTTGTCCCTCTAACGCCATATAACAAAAATGCGCAATAAGAATGAAAAAATTCCGCCCTCCTTACGGCCGCCTTCTCGTTTAATTAGCTTCACATACCAAACACGTTTATCATTCTTATGCTTTTTCATTTAAGGGCCGTCTACCATTTGAGAGAATGATTTATGATAATAATAACTTTTATTAAAATTAATTTTTTAAGCGTTTTTTTTTTTTTTTTTTTTTTTTTTTTTTTCAAATTACCTAATCATATTGATTGATAATGGAAATTTATACTTCTTTTTTACTAGTTCAGTTATAAGTTTTGATGAATTATCTTCTTTTTTTTCAATAAAATTTTTTTGATAGTTAGAAATTTCATTGTCATTATTAAAAATTTTTTTTTGATATATCACTCTTAAAAATATTACCACAACCTCTAATTACTTGACATTTTTTTTAAACACACTCACACTTTTTTCTCATTCACACTCACACTCATATTCACACAGTTTTTCGGCAACTTAAGCCATTTAAGACTTTGACGATAACCGTTATTATTTATAATATCTATTGGGGTTCCACAGGCGACGGTGTCGCCATCTCTTAGATAAATAATCGTCCCTTCAAAACGACTCATTGGAGACTCCCCCTTAAATAAAATCATCGGACTGCCTGGGGTCCGAACCCGCGACGTTCGGTATAGTAGGTAGGCACGCTACCAACTAGACCAAGCCCGTAGGCTTTGTTATTATTATAAAATTTAAAACTATATGATTGTCTGGAGTGGTGTAAATTCTAGAGCTGGTTCTTACCTTATTTTCAATTTCTCTATATGTTATATGAATAAATTTTTCGAGATTTTTTCCTAAGATTCACAAAAGAAATATTAATATTCGATAGACTTTCATCTTTCTTAAAAAAAGCCTGCGGTCTCTTAAATCAAAAGTTCATTCTTTATCTTTTTCCTGGATTATACCATTACAGCTGTAATGGCTATATCCACCCACCAAATAAATCATTTTTTCTAAATTATTTCATAGATATCACTTTTGAATTTTGTAATTTTTCTATCCATTTTATTGACTCTTGCTCTAGCTTACCCTAAAAACCTGCTAGATTAAAAAAAAAAATCTTATTACCCTAAATAATAAATTTCAATTATTTTCATTATATTTACTTTACGGATTAAATAAATATAACAAAAACAATATTAATTTTAAATAATAAATAATAATTTAAAAAAATATTTTTTGTTTGATATGTTTTTCATTTTAATTAATTTCATTTGCTTATTTTACCTGGATAAATATATTCCGAGAGAGTGGGAGAGGACGGCGAGGAAACGAGAGTGGAATGGAATTATTTATTATATTTTTATGACGGGTTAAATTATTAAATAAAAATTAAAAGAGTTCTGATTTGATTGTTGAAATTAATTCAGAGGGCTGCAATTCAACTCCATTATTCTTTAGTTTGAGTAACTTACACATTCATATCTTTATCGTATATGTATCTAAGTGACTGTAGATAAAAATTTAAATAGCCTCAGATTTTTTTATAAATGGATTTAGGCTATTATTATTTTTGGGTATAGAAGTTGTGGCTGTGTTCTAGACCTAATACTGTACAGTTTTTTTTTTTTTTTCTTTTACTTTCTCCTCCTTCTATATATGTCAATATATATATAGAAAGTATTGGATTCATGTCAAAAATTCGATGTCGAGATTTTGATGGATTTGCCCTAGTACACGTTTTGAGGTTCCCTGAATCCTAAAAAGTGGTTTTCGTAACATGGTCTGTCTGTGTGTATGTGTCTGTGTTCAATTTTAAGCATGATGGAGTTTAACTATGAGGCTGAAATTTTATATTTAAGTTAGGCACCTCCCTAGAGCGATAAAATAAGCTTTTAAACAAAATCGGCCAAAAAGTACTAGTACTTTACTAATGTGCTTTTTCAGTTTTTTTTCGATTTTCTCAAAATTAGCTCTACCGATTTTGATTACAATTCAAAAATTAATTATTTTTTAGATGCTCTTTAAAATGTATATTATCATTTTGTCCTGAAAATTGTTTGAAGCACACTTTACTCTTGTGCTTCATAGGAAAGATAGGAGAAATGGTTCCATGGTAACAAAATATAAAATAATATTTACATTTCGTTACCATGGCAACCATTTCTCCTATCTTTCCTATGAAGCACAAGAGTAAAGTGTGCTTCAAACAATTTTCAGAACAAAATGATAATATACATTTTAAATAGCATCTACAAATTAATTGATTTTTGAATTTTAATCAAAATCGGTAGAGCGAATTTTTTAATGAAATTAAAAGCTACTTTTAAGACAACTCTTCCGACGGCTAAGCATTTTGGTTGCCTAAGCTCAAGGCTCGACTCTCGACCATCCACAGTTATCTCAGCTGTTTGAACTAATATAAAATTTCAAAGCTCTAGATTAACTAGAACTGGTCGTAATTTCGATTTGCAGATTTGTCGGAAAAAACAGGAAAGCAAGTTAATAAAAGCGTTGTAAAAATGATTGAATAATTTTATACATATAGGCCTACATGTTGTTGGAATCGGAGAATAAAACCAGCTAAAGTTTTAATCGTAATTTTAATACTTTATTAGGAAATGGTCTTCCATCTGCTCGAACCATCTTAAATGAGTCGCGTAGGATAATCTTCGGATTATGAATCTGGAGGGGCATTTTAATTCGGGTTCGAGTCTCGTTTGTCACAAAAAACCATCAAACATTTTCCTCATGGGGTAGGAAAGTGAGAGGTATCTCACCTCTAGCAATCAGGACTAAGCATTACAAACGATTTCATTTATGCTTCTTTTTTTACGATTTTATAAATTAGTTAGGTTCTTGTATTATTAACAAATCTCATTATTGTAGATTTAAAAGTAACTAGCTAATTTTTTTTTTTTTTTTTTTTTAATAAAAAAGTTATTAAGCATCGATTAAAAGGAATTTTGTTTCTCGATTATTACCATTAAAGCTCAATTCTCTAACTTTTTCAAATTAAGAGGTATTTAAGCTAAATGGCACGCTTCCAATCGCTTCTAGGAAACCATCTTAATCAACATTAATGTGGTCGGGATTATGTAAGCAATTCAATGAGCAACCCTTTGGGCCCTAGCTACAGCACAAGCAAAGAGCAAAGGACTTTTATTAAAAGGGACAGAGTTTCTGACCTTGGGCCTTGAGCTAGTTAAAGGACTTAAGTGACTGAAATCACTTGCAGAGGACAAATGACCTGCATTTCAACTAGTTAGGGACATCCATCCCATCCTCAACCAGCAGAAAGTCAGTTACAGTTCTCGATGGGGCGAAATAGCCAACTTGGACTTTAGAAAAGGGATTAGTTCTTTTATTTCCTGTCCCTTTCCCTTCCTCTTCTCCTCCTCGCCCATGATATTTTATTAAAAAAGTTACGTCTAAGGTTCTATTATTTATGAAAATTGAGTAAGGTTCTTAAACCTCTTCATCACTGGCAGACTCACTTTTTCTTTTTTTTTTTTTTATTCAACTTTTTTTTTATCTAAAATTTATTATTTCATCTCTTTCAACATTTAAAGAATTTTCTTATATAAGAAAAAAAATAAATTTCTTTTTCCAATTTATTTATATTTCCTTCTTTACCATGATTTGGGTTGGCGGAAAGCAAAGAACCGCTTAATTTCAATTTCTCTCGATTTAAAATTCATTCTATATTTTACTTTCTTACCTATATGTATGTATGTATATGTTAATATATTGAATATACCGTAGGTATATATTTAAAGTATTGGATTCATATCAAAAATTCGATGTCGAGATTTTGATGGATATATACGTTTTGAGGTCTTCTATCTTGGCCTTATCCCTATGTGGTTGGGGTCGGCAAAATAATTTATAAAAAACATGGTGTGACTGGTCGCACAGCACACCCAACTTTCTCTTATCTCTCTTCCCCTGAATCCAAAAAAGTGGTTTTCGCGACATGGTCTGTCTGTCTGCGTCTCTGTGTCTGTGAACAAAATATCTCAAGAACGAAAAGAGCTAGAAGGTTGAAATTTTATATTTAAATTGGGTATCCTCCTGGGACGTGACACGAAGCTTTTGAATAAAATCAGCCAAAGAGTACTAGTACTTTACTGATGTAATTATCCAGTTTTTTCGATTTTCTCAAAATTCGCTCAAACGATTTTGTTTAAAATTCAAAAATCAATTATTTTTTAGATGCTCTTTCAAATGTATATTCTCATTTTTCCATTGAAATTTTCTGAAGGCCACTTTACTCTTGTACTTCATAGGAAAGATAAGAAAAGAGAGGCTATGGTAACAAAATATAAATATTTTTTTCCATACTTATGAATTTTAAATCTTCGAATGTACCATTCTGTCGGAAACTAAATATATGTCGACACAAAAAATCTGGTGTGACAAGCACAGAACATAACTTTCGATTACCAAAGGTAAGAGAAAGTTGTTTGCTGTGCGATTAGTCACACCATATTTTTTATAAATTATTTTGCCGACCCCAACCACATAAGGATAAGGCCAAGATAGAAGAAGAAGAGTTATTAAATAGTTAATATATGTATATTTATAATCAATAATTATATTAATATATAAAGACATACATATATTTTACAAGTCAAATGACTGGAAATTAATACAAAATTCTCTTTGCGACGTACAATATATTCAACTTTTATTAAAAAAACATTCAAATTTTATACATTACATTACTGGGTTTTTCTCTTTAATATTAACTTTTATGATGTTCGCCCTGTGATCTTCTTCATTTATTCATACTGAATAACATTCATCCTCTCTTTAAAATATATATATATATGAAAAATAAATAACCTAATATTAAATTATTGATTTTAAAATGGAAGGATGAATAAATAATTAATAATTATCAAGCAAACAAAAAAAAAAAACGAGCCGCATGATTGGAAATCCGAGGTCGATTTCCTTTAATTAATGAATTTCAACCCCCTCTAGATTTTTAATTTACTTATATTTATTATTAAAGAATTGACATCATCTCTGAATCAGTATTAAAAAGAATAATATAAAATTTTTATTAGGAGATGAATATTCAATTTTTTAAAACCACATTTAAATATAAATATAAAATTTATTAAAAGTTTATAACTTATTTCGCTATGCATGTATGTAATAAATAAAAAGCCAAATGGATCTCTTATTTTCTGTTGCAAAGCTTTGATTATAGTTGAATATTTAAAGTCGTTGGCATTTTTAAGATCTTGTTTTTAGGGCGCCATTATATGTATATCGTATTTTGTCAGCGCAATGCATTAGCTGTCAATCTCGGAGATATTGTATTTTACAAACGAACACGTCAAGGTCGCTAAGATGGAGTTGGTGGCAAAAAAAAAAAAAAGTTTGATAGCTTATCTTGATTTGAAGACATTCCGATTCTTATTGCTTACAACCTGACAGCTTTCAATCCCTTGCTATTATTATATCAGTTTCTATTTATGCATAAAAAATAGATATAAATGTTCGTATTGAGAACGAAAAATATGATTTTAATGACATCTTTCTTTTACTTTTACTATTATATAATAAATATTATTCCATTAACGACTTAAAGAATTGAACATTAATATGGATAAAAAAATTGAAATGTACTGTAAATCATAATTAGATATTACACCGGTAATCTTAAAATAAGGAGCCTAATTTAGGGTTTAATATAATTTTAATATTACCAATTTATAATATTTATTTGCAACGCAAAAAAAAAAAGTAAAATGATATGAATTTTGTATAGGAAATACAAGTTTCGGTTTCGTCTGAAAATTTTGTTTCGGTCGGACCCTAATTTTTATTCACTTTTTTCTTCATTCAAATCAATTATTAAATTAAATTAATAAATGTACAATAGGATTTATATATGCATAATAAAAAATATTCATAATTTAATATTTTGAGAAATAAATGAGAATTATTAATGAGTAATAATTCTATTTTATTCTTTTTGCTCTCTATAAAATATGATATCTATAATCGCCTCGAATCATTAAATGATTAAATTTTCAAAATAGTAAAAATTTCAGAGTTTGATAAATTTTTAATTATTAATTATATTTTTTATGTCATTTTACAATGAAATTTGATTATTCCCAAAAGCTTGATTAAATAATTAAGGTTAAATTTGAGCTGAAGCAGCATTATTTTGAATGGGAAGAACTTTCGATAATGATCGTCAACCGATAGTGAAATGGGTTGATTATCTTAAAATACAATACAGTTCAATAAATTTTCAACAAACAAGTCTACAAACTTCTTGTTCAGATTAAATTAGGGATGGAAAAGTCGACTCTGACTTTAGTCAAGAATCGATCTTTTACTGAAAATAATCGACTTTTTAGAATCAAGTTGAAACTCTTTCCAGTCTATTAGAATCGATTCTCACTGAACGACTTCGACTGTTTTCTTACAATAGTTAGTATCTGATGGGAATATAGTTTGTAACGTTTTCATTGATTGACTTTCAACTTCCTTTTAAAACCTACACATAACTCACCAATCAACATGCATACTAACAAGTAAGATAGGTAGTGAAAATATGTGGCATTCTTATATAATTAAATAAATTAAATTTACTGAGTATCTCCTAAGCACGAGTTATAGAGTTTTTAAAAAGTCGACTTTCAGAAATGATTAATCAATTCCGAGAATTCCGAAAAATATCAAGTCGATTCCATAATCGAAAATCGACTTTTCGGGTGCCTTTTCCATCCCTAGATCAAATATAATGGTTTTGCATCATCATTGATCCAGAGGTGTTTCTCGGGGGGGGGGGGGGGGTAATCTGGTGTGACTCGTCGCACAGCACACTATTTTTTTTTTAATTTCGGTAATTTAAAAGCGCATTCTGTACTTGATTGCCAGAATATAAATACACATCAAATTTTTAAGTATTAATTTTTAAAATTTTACATTAAAAATAAATTTTTTTGCGAAAAAAAGGTATTTTTTCGAATCT